>AP028451.1:2941949-3217509 GCA_036509395.1 Antheraea yamamai
ATTTTTATCGGAGTAGACTTTATTATCGATATAGAAGCCAAAAATAATCTTTTTACAATTTTTGTCTGTCTGTCTGTCTGTCTGTCTGTCTGTCTGTCTGTCTTTCTGTCCCTGTGAACACGCATCACGCTGAAAGTACTGAACCAATTTTAACGAAACTTGACACAGTAATAACTAATATTCCAAGGTTACATTTAGGATACTTTTTGTCCCATAAAACGCAAGGGGTTCTCCAGGATAACGAAAGATAAAAAATTGTAGTTAATGTAACAAGACTTTTTTGCAACACCTTAGTACAAGAGCCAGCAACGTTGGAAGAACGAGAATTTTAGAAAAGCTGGTTCTTTAATATGAAGATATATTATGCCCTTCCAAACAGGATTCAGGATACGTGGTAGCCGGTTAACGTTGTGTTTTTAATACGCATCACACCATTACAGGTTTACACATTACACATTACATTACAAAATTTTGGGTTATAAATAATTTAAGGAACATTTTTTTCAGTAACTTTTAAACGCTATTAAAACATGAATTTATCACTGTTAGGGAATTTTGTTATTGACACTAATATGCCCGATGATATTCTTTATAAATAAAATAATTCATTTCAAACCATTTTATTTTTTCCATTGCAAAGAACATACTTTATTTTATTAACCATTATGATATTGAGATTTCACCATAAACAATGAAAAACAACGATAAACGTAGACATATGACTTGGGACTGACGCCATCTTGATTACATGCGTCTATAACAGACGCTTTCACAAGTATCACTATCTTTATCATACATAAAATGGGGTAAACATATCAATGCAGATGCAGAATCTAGCTCTAAGTCTCTTAATGTTTTCATAGCATTAGCCGGTTCTAACTAGGGTGTTCATCCATAACATTGAGTTCGTTTATACTTCAATATTATACGCAGTCGAATTGACTATGCGAGCTTTCTTTATGATAATAGCGCTCAGATTAACCTCTATAAACTTGAAAAAGTCCAAAACCAGGCCATAGGAATTATCGGGGGTTTCATTAAAAGTACTCCAATCCATGTTATGGAAAGCGAATTGAGCATATATCCGTTACATCTTAGGAGACAATATTTAGCTGGCAAAATCTATTAAAATAAATGTAGATGGTATTTGGAAGCCAAAGAGTCAATATGATATTCTTAAAATAAAAGATATTTGTCTTCAATATATAAATAAATATTACCAAATTTTGTTAAAATATACACTGACGGATCTAAAGCTGGTAATTATTTAGGAGCCGCATTTTTTGAGTCAAATTCCAAAACTTTTATGAAATTTCAAATTGATGAAAATATTTCAGTTATGCACACTGAACTGATAGCAATTGCAGAGGCCTTATCATTTGTAGAATCCACTGAGTCCATTAAGATTGTTATTTTATCCGATTCAAAAACTGCTCTTCAACACGTAGCTCGATGTACCTTGACTTTTCGAGGAATACCGATAACCTACACTATTTTGAAGCAATTACTAGATTTTAAAGCAAAGAACAAAGTAATTGTTTTATAATGGATCCCTTCTTATATAGGTATAACTGGGAATGAAAGAGCTGATCTTTTAGCTAGAGAAGGATCCTCCGAAGGTGCTATTATTAATATTTTACCAACTTATTTGGATGTATGCTCAGTATTTAAAAATAGCTGTTACTCGCATTGGAAGGAATACTTTGATGAGCGTTCTAAAACAAAAGGAATATGGTATAGAACGATTCAGCCATATCCCTAAAGGTCACCATGGATTGATGACAGTACGATTTGCCGTCGGGAAGCAATCACAGGAATGAGATTACACTAAAAAAGTTCGCCTACCTGATGCGTAAAGTACCATCAACACTCTGCCAGAGTTGTGAGTTCATCGATGACGTGCACCACATCCTGGCAGAATGTGTTCGAAGCGAAGATATTAGGTCTCGGCTTAATGCTACTGGTTCGTTCCACACTGGTTTGTACAATTCGTTATTGTCTGACCCCATTTCGAAAGATGCTAAAGAATTGTACAAAATTAATATAAGCTATTGTTAAGTTTATTGTCATTCTTATTGTTATATAGTTGTATGTTACTTAGGCGATATAGTCGCGCAGGCGACTAAGCCTCCATTAAAAATAATAATAATATTAAAATTATAGCTATCTTAACATGGTTTGAACATACTTATTTGATTTACAAAAAAATAGCATCGGGCACATTATTGTTAATAACAAAAATGTCTGGCGATAATAATTTCATGTGTTAGTAGCGTTTCAAAGTTAGTAAAAAACAATACATTAAAAAATTATATAAAAATCAATATTTTTGCCTGTAAAGGTGCGATATGCACTAATAAACGCAACGTTTACAGCCAGGTAGCCCGCACACTGTTTGGAAGAACATGAAGATATATAAAAACTGGCTTATTGAAATTCTTTTTCGAAACCATTACTAGCTCTTAGACAAATAGTTATAGGTAAGTGACATTTGACACGTCGTGTTCATATCTTTTTAATATTTATATTTTTCTTCAATACAATGGAGTGTGAAAAAGTTTTAATACAAGTTGAAAATAGTTATGATATCATTCAGTGTTTAATTTATCATTATTTATTTAATGATTATTTTATATCGTTTAATTTACAATTTAATTCTATCAACTTGATATTTTATAATGTAAACTATACTCACTGTATAGTAAACGTCTACAAAAAAGGGAAAGGAACTGCGTTAGAAACTGGGGGTCCATAGACCTCTAAAGCTTTTTTTCACATTATCGCCAATATATGTAGGTTGCTACGAACGGGTTGTAGCCTTACTTTAAAAGATTTCTCACAAACCATCGGGTTTGAGTGAGTCCCTTGATAGTTTGGATTCACAATTGGAAATCGATGGTGTGGCTGTAATAAGGTTTTAAGTATATTAAAATTTTTCGCGTTTAAAAATACAATTGACACCAGTTATAACCGATTTGGTGCAGACGAAGTTGCACGGGTCAGCTAGTAAAGGAATAAAATCTATAGCAAAATCAATTGTTGTTACCTTTACAAAACATACGAGACACCATATATCTGAGCTTAATATTTCAGCCAAAAAAATTATTTTTATGTGAAAAAGAAAATAAATGTTACAATTACTAATTACAAATTACTAAAGTTATTAGGTACATGTTTCATGTATACTTTACAAATTCTTATCAAAACAGATAGCTAAATCAAAATGAAAATTTCATGGAGATATGAATACTTTTTACAGCATGTTAATTGATGGAGTTGGTTAGAAGATAATGAGTAATAAAAACTATAAGCCAGTAAAATTATTGCGTTGTTGCGAGGATAGTAAATGGGGCGCGGAGATGAGGGCCAGAGGAGCGACTCCGTGGATGCCTCGAAGACATTTCTAGCCAATACATATAGGATAGTTTGGATTCACAATTGGACCCGGTAGGTGCAGCTATAATTGGGTTCTAGGTTTTTTAAGATTTTTCGCGTATGGAAATAAAATCGGAACCGATAATAACCGATTTGGCGCAAACGAAGTTACGCGGGTCAGATAGTAGTTAATATTGTTTCACTGCTTCCATCTTTTGTTTGTTTTATGTTTGTCCTAGCGGGGTTGTCGATTGGTATATTATTTTCATATTATCTGTTAAATTATTATAACTAAAAAGCTGTAGATTCGTCCCAAGCGCTTCGACAGCGCCTTATTAAAACTTGGCTAGCTAGCTTACTTTGGACGGCTGCCCTGACAATCCGCCCGTATCTAAACAACATATAACTATTTCTTTTTCACCACCGATATTAAGAATTGCCATATTACACCTCCACATTTCATCTAAGACAATGTTTCGTCACAATGTTACTTTACGTATGTGTGCGTTATTGTGCCATTTGTTTTGTCAAAATGTCATGTAGGTAACGTGTCTACAGCTTTTTCGTTATAATGTCATTGTATATGTTAATATTGTGTATTGACCGATCTCTTTATGAAGTTTTGGCAATTCTTGACGCATATAAATAAACTACGAGCTAGAATCACTTTCAAAGTAAATTATACTAGCTTCATCTGGAAGCAGATGATTTAATTCAATAGTAACATTATCTGATAACGTTGAAAATTTAACTTTTACGATAAGAGTGTTTATTAAGGCTTAACCACTCGACTGTTTTTTTAAAGCCCATATATCAAAATGGCGCATCATGAGTTTAAATATCTAGCTACTTTTTTTAAAGTGAAAACTTCTGTAGGCTCGTGGTGCGGTGTTTTTGGTGGGACATAAATAACATGGGATTTTTTTCCCATTTAAATAACATGGGATTTTTGCACTTTTTGCAGTTATTTTTTTCCACTGAAACAAATGTAGCTAAAAATACTTAAACAGCTATTTCTTGGAGGAAATTTAACGCTCTACAAAAAAGATCTGAACGCTTTTTTCGATAAAATTCACCGTTTAAAAGTTATTCAACAACAAAGTTGTACTCATAGTTAAATTCATCGTTTTTATTAAATTCCACCATAATTTTTATTTATATCAAACTAAACGCATACAGATAGGTAATAAAATAAATAAATACAAAAGTTGGATCCAAAATAAAGTATATTATTGCTTATAAATGATAGTATCAAAATATTTATAGTACTTTTTTCATTATAGCTGCTCTTGCATTTTTTGATCCAAACGTATCGGCTAACTTAAAAAACAAAATGGTCATAGCGTTAAAAAATTGTGAAGATTCAGAATTTGATTCGACCAAACGGTATATTATTAATACAGATGGTGAGATTAAAAATTTAGAAAAGAAGGATATTGATTATTTTATTAATTCGAATTCCTTAAAATTTTTCGATAGATTTAATATTAGTAAAGATTTTTTAGAAACTAATGCCGATACGTGGATTAGAAATGATAATTATTTAAATGGACTGGCAATTGTTAATAATCTGCAAGTAGTAAACGATGTAGCCGAAAGAGCTGTTCAATTAACACAAGATTATATCAATAGATTAACTACTCAAGAAGATTAAAAACAATACTTGATTCAAGTTGTAAGCAAATACAGAGCCGAATATCCTACTGCAACTAAAAAATGTTTGACAAAAAAATTAGTAGAAATGAAAAAAGTACTATAAATATTTTGATACTATCATTTATAAGCAATAATATACTTTATTTTGGATCCAACTTTTGTATTTATTTATTTTATTACCTATCTGTATGCGTTTAGTTTGATATAAATAAAAATTATGGTGGAAATTAATAAAAACGATGAATTTAATACAACTTTGTTGTTGAATAACTTTTAGACGGTGAATTTTATCAAAAAAAGCGTTCAGATCTTTTTTGTAGAGCGTTAAATTTCCTCCAAGAAATAGCTGTTTAAGTATTTTTAGCTACATTTGTTTCAGTGGAAAAAATTAACTGCAAAAAGTGCAAAAATCCCATGTTATTTAAATGGGAAATGTATTATGATTTAGGCACGGGTTAATGTAAATATTAAGGGCTGGTTTGGGTCTGATATTTTTTTTTAAGTCATAATCTAAAAATTTGAGGGGCGTTTACAGAATAAAATCCAATTTGGGAAATAACGGACACCCTAGTGTGTAGTAAGGTGGTATGAGATTGATAACCGCCATTAAGATTCCATCCGTTCCGGCTACTTCCAGTGTTTTAGAATCTACAATACCCATATCTTTCTATGCGAATATTAAGAGAGACATAATTAAATGTCTTTTCACACATTTAATTTGCGTGGATGACGAATACATTGGAATTTATTTATTTTAAACATACTTATTAGCTTGCGGTTTTCTCTCGAAATAACTGTTTTTCCTAACGTATGAAGCGGTGTAACTAAAGAAATAATTACAGTTTGTTACGCAATATTGTATATATTGAACAATATTTGTAATTCCCAACATGAAATAATCAATTTCCCATAAACCTTTTAGACGTATTATTAAAAGAGAAATGACTATTGATCGGTCTATCTATTTGCTATTTTCTGAATGCTAAACTTCTTTATCACCGAAACCGATAGTGAGATCTCTGAGCATGAGGGGATATCAGGGCGAACAAATAACCTCACATACCCCCGATACTAGTTTCCTAGTACACACACAAGAAGAGAAAAAAACCTCTGATAAACGAGGGCTACGGGGCAGGGGAAGGATGCGTGTCCTGTACACTCTATGAATCTCAGGGATTGACCTTCAAGTCGGTGGTGATTCTGCAAACAAAAGACAGAAGAATATATATCCACGATAGCGTTTCACATGCTATAGTGACAATGTCCAGACAAACCAACACCTGTGTCTACGATACCGACGTGACCGATGCGCGACGACGCAACCGGTAGGTTCCTCCATACTCCTTCCTCCCCCAACCGCCATAAAGGCATTATCGTAACAAATTCGAGTTACTAATTTAAAAAAAAAACACATTAACAATTAACTATAACTAGCAATGATACGTTACCTACATGATATTTTGACAAAAAAAATGACACGATAACGCACACATACGTAAAGTGATATTGTAACGCCACGCTGTCTTAGATAAAATGTGGAAGTAAGATGGTATATTCTAAATATCGGTGGTGACAAAGAAAGAGTTAAATGTTGCTTAGATACGGGCGGATTGACAGGGCAGCCGTTACAAATAAGCTAGTTAGCCATTTGTAATCTCGCGTCATGACATGCTACGTTAGCATGACCGGCCGCATTGCGATTGCACGGCTTGCGTCAGACTAACAACGTGTAGTATAGGCGCCCGTGTACATGAAATATTGATATTTTGCAACTTATGATACGTTTGATTGATTAATAGACTTTATAAAAATGTATATAATTATCGCTCCGAGTGCCAATATACCAAAATCACACTAATGTTAATAATTTCAATAAACCAATTCTGAAATTTTAATATTGTCATTCACACTATAATTCGTATGAAAATTAAAAAGAGAACAATTATATTTCATTGTTTTTAATTTTCACTTCTATCGACAGTCCTTACGACTGCCTCGGCTTTGTTTAATTGTCAAAGCAGAAACAACGTCCGTGGGGACCGCTAGTGTCTTATATTATTCTTGATTCTTTTTTCTTAAATTGCTTCAGTTTTCGAGAAGAAAATTGGGGAATACGAAATTGTGTTTTCGTCTGTTTTATATAGGTGTAATAATTGCGACTTGTAGTTGTCTGTCTCTCTCGCATATTCTTCGATTGCTCGGACAGTGTGTGACAATAATAGATTCCTTTTAAAGGTATCCTTCAAATCACATGAGATAGCGGCGAACGCTAATTCAATAAAATATATTAAACTAGCTGTGCCCGCAACTTGACTAATGGCGTGACTAATCGAATCGTCTGAATGTATTAAGTCCATTTACTTATCACCTTTTCTCTCGTACTTAAGTCGCGTCGTCATTAAAACTACAATCAATTTTGATAGAGTAAACCGATTTTAATGAAACAAAGACTAAATGTTACTCGAAGATATGTTTTATGATTTCCTACGTGAGGTTTTATCGTAAACGAAATACTTTAGCAGTGATGCGTGCTCAAACAAACAGACAGACAAATATATATTTCAAAAAAAAATGATTGATATGTATTTTATTACTTATTACTAGACACCTGCAACATTTTTTTTGTACAAAAATCAAAAAAGTACAGGCACGTTAGATTTACATTCTTATTAAATGTATAGAAGATAACAATTTGCACTGATTTCACAGTATACGGCCAACGCTGTATAGTATTTTTATTAACTCTGAGTCATTGTAAAATAAACATTATTATAGACGTTATAAAAAACGAAATATTATAAATCGCGCGGATCCACGTGTATCAATATTAGACGCGAGGGAATAGTTATTTAGGTTTTGAGAAATATTTTTGTTTAGATTACGTTGCCGGTCTAAGGACTTTAATTATAGGCCGTGAGTCATGTTACGTCGGGGTTCCGGGTTCTATTTTCGATTAGACACTTGTCTTACAAACAGACTTCATCGTCGAAATATTTGTATATAAGTAGCTGAAAAGTTTCGACGAATACGCAAGGACTGTTTGAACATACGGGTTATAGCGTTATATCTTTTTTCTGTTCGTCTCTCTGTCTATTTAATTTTGCACACGACGAGAAAGTTTTGAAGTAAAACCTTCTTTAACTCAATTGTTACTCGAAACTCAATGACAAGAACACAATCAAAAGAGACAAACATATATATTTGCAGGATTTAACGTGCGCGAGAATGAGATAGAATAGATTATACAGTATTTTTAATATTCACGGTCTCCTCATTACATATTGCACTATTTTATATTTACTCTCTGGTTTAAGCGTTATAATTGTATTTGTTTGTGTGTAGACGTGTTTGCGTATTACGAAGTTTTAGGAAAAAGTGTCCTATCCAGTGTGGTGTAATGTTTTTTTTTTCGAACTGACTTCGCTATTGACCTAGCAAGGTCTTAACAGCTTCACCGGACTACTAAGGCGAGCCCTTAAGGCACTCAGCCGATTTTATTTGACAACTAGCTCAAGGGTGCGCGGCACACCTCGGCTTGGGCTGTTGCCTGATACATGCAATTCGCGACCTATCTGAGCTAACCTAAGCTAAGCTAACTATTCATACATATATGAGTTGTTGAAACATATGTGTACCAAGCATATATACCTCAACAACTATTATATAATATATTTCGTATCGGATAATTTTCTAAACTCTTTCAATTTGATAAGGGAAATAAAATAAAACTCTTCCACTTGCATGTGTAAGCGTGTATGCGTGCACGTATGTGGAGGTGACATATGTAATGTTGTCGCAGTGATGTAAGATTCTGTGTCACTGTATTACGCGAGTAGAGTACTCAAGGGCTCCACGCCGAGGGAACGGACCTAGGCTTGAGCCGCTGCCGCGGGGGGGCCTAATCTGGTGTGCGGGAGCGAAATTGACCGCCAGGCCGTGGCGGCGTGATCTGTGGTTACGCGGGCGTGAACGTGAACACGCTCTGTTTGGAGAGTCAGGCTGGTACTGATCGTTCACTGCAGTTATTTCATCGGGACGGATGTGTATTTTGCGGCGGATACCACTAACGGACTGTGGTGTAATATGCTCACGTATCGTTTATATGAATATTTTATCATTTTTAAAGGTTTCACTTCTACCGCGTGTAAACTGCACATATGTTTTTTTTATAATAGATACATTGATACACAACAAAGTGACTGTAGTCATCCTGCTGGTAAGCGCTAAGCAGAGTGCAATCCAAAAACGACGACGACCACCGAATCACCCTTGTCATGCCGACCTGCTAGCTTCCCAACAGCTGAATAAATACTAACTTATCGTGAGAGTCATTGTGACAAATGAACCTACCAACCATCATATATTCATTTATACACAATGACCACACAAAAAAAACAACCACAGGTAGTAAGTAGTTTGTGAATTATAGATATTTTATCCGAATTTTACAGTAAAAATGTATATTTTTTATCTCGTATATATAAACGGTACAAAGTAGGTATTATTAGTGTTAACGTGATAATTAATACATATATGTATACCTCTATATGTAGTAGCAACCGGTAAAATTGTATCATACAAATATTTTACTCTTCTAAAGTCTTTAAAAATGTGCTCGGTTAAACAAATCAAATGACCAATGTTTGCACAAAGCGACCACTATGTTTGGTCAAACATTTGCGAAAGTGTATTCGGAACAAAATTTACTGAGTACGCTTTAGTTTTTAATAGTTGGATACAAAATAAGGTTATATATTAACTAGCGGGCCAGGCAGACGTTGTCCCGTCCTGATTAAAAATAAATCCTTGACAAATTATATACCAAAACGTTCCCCATGAATCACTTTATCCACTGGTGACAGTCGCATGAAAATCCGTTAAGTAGTTTTTGAGATTATCGCGAACAGACAGACAGACAGACGCGGAAGGGGACTTTGTTTTATACTATGTAATGATGGGTAACATTTAAGGGCTACATATACATTATACACAACGATAACTAACAGTTGCCAATTGTCAACTGTTCTTACAATTAATTGTGTCAGTATGATAACTTATATATGATCGGTGATAAAGACGTTATAATTATTTAAAAAATTCGGCTAGTATATTAAGGTTTTCTAAATCAAGATCTGTTTAACTAAGGCGTTACTTTTTTATAAGTCTTCTCTATTGACTACTTGCTACAAGTAAAAAGGTAATGAGTAAAAATTGTATATACATAATACTAGCTTTTTCTCTCGGCTTCACTCGTGTTGAAGTAGAATTGATCTATTCTCCGGGAACATGACCCCAGTAGTAAATGCATAGAAATTTCAATAAAACAGTTCGTGACTAACATAGCATTGTTATCTATAACTTGTAAGTTGGTACTGTTATATTTGTAATTGGTGACACGTAAATAATTTTCGAAAACAATATTCATTGCCACATTTTGACTTCTTGAAAATACTACTAAAAATAATAATAACAAAAACAGGGTATGTCGTAGAGACACACGATAGAAGTGAAACTTTTGTATTACAGGGAAACACTTCAATTAGGATAATACAAAAAAAAAAGCAAACGTCACGTGATATTCCCAGGATGGCTGACCCATCCAAGTACTGACCGCGCCCGACGTTGCTTAACTTCGATGATCGGACGAGAACCGGCGTTTTCAACACTCTTCCGGACATAATGTTTATGCCCACCATTTTTTATCACACAAAAAAGTTGCCGATAAGATTTACAAAGCCCTCCCATAAGAAATTCCAATTCAAAAATATAAAATACACAGAGAGTGGGAGAGAGAGAGTGAATGTCGGCATAACGCTTTTTTCTTGCGTGACGAAAATATACAAATATCAGCGGTAAATAAAATTCAATCGCATTGCCACCTATCGTGTCCAATTGTGGATCTAAACCATTGTCGAATTGGGTTTTGTGTGTTGAGTTGATCGTTAAACTCACAAAAAGTCTCATCAAAATCTGTCCATCCGTTTACGCGGAGTTCCGTCACATACACACTGACAGAAGAATTATATACAAAACTAGCGGGTCCGATGGATGTTCTCGCCCTGATAATAAAAAAAACCATGACAAATTATATACCCAAACTAACCTCATGAATCACTTTATGTACTGGTGCAAACCGCATGGAAATCCAGTTGTTTCTGTGTTTATCGCGTACAGACAGACAGACGTGACAGAAGACTTTGTTTTATATTATGTAGTGAAGATAAAGAAACGAAATCTTCATATCGAGATTACATTCGGAGTTGAAGAAAAAGTGTAAAAAACTTCATACTTGTTTGGGGTTCCAGAGATAGAATTCTTGTTATTTTTTGTATAACAGTATACAAGGCTCGGTTAGTCCAGATGTACTGACATTATGTTCGCATCGTAATCTTTATTTGCCAGCATTATAATTGTGTTTCATTAACATTACTTAATTGTTTGTTCTCAGTCGGAGGACCGGTTTGCTGGGTACAAAGGTGTCCGGGACATTACCGTGAAAAAGGTAAGTATTTTATTTCCTGCCTTACGCGTTTTTATATAAAATTGAGTATAATTATAGGTACTTAATAAGTCCACTAAATACATTGCTGTTGTAAGAATATGTTTAAAAACACAGAGTAATGGAGGATTCAACTGAAGGTAATAAAAAGACAATATAAATGCAGACAATAAATAATTTTTAATTTATAGTTAGTTTAGTAGCTGACCCGTTGTTGACGCGTTGTTGTGACTCAGTTATTAAAAACGAAATTCAAAGTTAAAACGTGGCGCCATCTATGAGATATCTGTAACAATCGATCTTACAGTTTTCTGTCAACAAACTAATTTAAAGCGCCATTTCTTCGAGACTGATGAAACTTACAATTAATAACAATAATCAACATTGACAATCATTTAATTTTTAATTAATCGAAATATCAATTATCCTATCTCTCAAGTTGGACCAAATTATACATAAATGCCAACTTTCATGAAGATCGATTGAGTAGTTTCGGAGTCGATCGTGGACAAACATCATAATACTGGATTTTTATCTATTTATATCTATATTTACTATTATAAGTATATATATATTTACGTTTATTTACGTATATTTTCTTAGATAAAAATGCATGTTATCATTATTCTCGTTAACACAGTGACGCCTACCATAGCGTCATAATGACGTCACACCTTTGTAAATAACACTAAACTATGTAAGAGTATAATCATCTGTACAATGTTTCGAAAGCTGTGACGTAAGGCGCTATGATTGGTGCTTCTATTTACGTGATATCAAGTACGAATTATTTCATCGATTTTTTTATTTAAATATTAAAAGGATATTTTGAATATACAAATAAAAATTATATGATGTATGGTTGTGTAATATACAAATTATAAAAACAATGTCATTATATGCATTTCATGTTCACATAATTGCATATAGACAAAAACTTTTTGGAATGTCTCGTGTGTGAAATTGTTATGTTATATTACACATCATACACACCTTGAGGCTAAAAACAGCAACATGTGTTCTGCTTCTTTAGGACAGAAATCGTTTTATAGGTGGTCTTTGCACATTCGAACTTTGGTCTGCACATCTTGTCTTACCAGTAGTGTGATGGACAAGTATCATTGTTCAAATCTCGATTAAAAATTTGTCTCTAATATTCCAGGGTCCGTCTGGTCTTGGCATTATGATAATCGAGGGTCGGCACACGGAGGCTGGTCGTGGGATATTCGTTTCGGATTTGCAAGAGGGAAGCGCCGCTGAACAGGTATTTAGACTGAAGCGAAACTCTCCTGATTTCTGGCACAATTCTCTTTCTTGGCATTGTCCCAATAAATTAGGGTCTTCACCACATTTTTCTACCACCATAAGTCGTGGTGACCTAGTGGCTTCGACCGCTGGAATATAATTCCGATATCCGCAGGCTCGTACTCTGACATGTACCAACAAATTTCTCGGAAATCGCGTACATTTACTAATCTAAATTGGTAACGCTGTCGACTGATGGTGAAGGAAAATATCCTGAGGAAACCTGAACATGGGTAATGTTGTTATAGTACTACCGTAAATGGGAGAATATAGAAGTATGGATTCCTCAGAGTTTAAAATCGCCAATACTTCGTAGGCTGGCTGGTGATTATGCGCATACTTACCTTCGGGAAGAGGCCTATGGCCCTGTAGTGGGTCCCTTACAGGCTGTTGATAATGACGATCACATTTTTCTCCTGTTCCTCTCCCCCCTTTGAACTGTTACAGTATTCCCATCTTTAATTTCTCACATAGTCCCTCTTCTATTCAATCCCATCTTTGGTCTTCATCTACTCCTATGTCAATCTTTAAAACTGTTCTAGCTTTATGACTTTGATTTCTCCTTGTAACATGTCCATACCGCACTAACCTATTGTTACTTTACAATTTCTCTATCCTTACTGCTACTTCTAAGCTTCGTCTGATATAATCTTGTCCACTACAATGATGTTATTACATCGAATTACAATATAACTTTCAATTGTTATGAGGAACATGGTAATATATAGTCTAGTAATTGTCAATCTGATGTTAAGTGATCAACACCGTTCATAGACACTAGCAACGCCAGGGGAGTTGGAATGGGAGGGGAGAAGAGAGGGAAGGGGATGTAGGTCTCCGGCGCTCTCACTGACCGAACGAAACGCAACAATGCAAGCACTGTTACTTCACGTCGATTTTCTGTGAGAGAGTGGTAGTAGCCCGGGCGAACCGACCCATTCATGCTGAAACCAGGAATAGCTTCAGCGTGGCTCTACCACCGTAAAAAACATACACACAAAAAAAACATATGTAGACATAACGCTAGACTTGCAATATTTATTAACAAGTTTTGGGTTTTCCCGACTACAACATTCGAGTTGTCTCTTTAATAATTTATTTAGTTTGGAATTGTGATCAAGAACTGGTTTTTAATACATGCCATAATATTGCAAAATCTGTTTTACAAATGTTGTTGTAGCCATGTGAAAGAGACAAATGGTTTGTTGTTTATATCGTGTGAAGACAAAATATCGTAAACTAGGTTTTGTTCGTGGATTCGCTCGTAATAATGTAGGCTTAATCTTTTTCTAGTCTAAAAGGGTCTTTCTTCTATGCCCTTGTCTGTTCTGATTGACTGAGAGTTGTTGAAGTGTGAAAGCGTAACAAACAAACATTCATATTCACATAATATTAATTAGTAAGGAGTTTAAAATTAAATTTTAAAAAGTTTTTTATGTACTACATTTTTGAATTGATAACTTCCTTAGGCGCGTTGAGCAGTATCTTTGGCAGGAGATACATTTATAATTTCGTGTCATGACATACTAGTAAGCGTGACATGCGCGGCTTGCGTCAGACTAGCGACGCGTAATATAGGGGCCCGTGTTTTTTTTTTTTTTATATCATAGGAGGCAAACGAACAGGTGGGTCACCTGATGTAAGTGATCACCACCGTCCATAGACACTTGCAACACCAGAGGAGTCGCAAGTGCGTTGCCAGCCTGTGTAGGGAGGGGGGGAGGAAGGGAAGGGGAAAGTGGAAGGGGAGGGGAGGTGGTTGTCCGGCGCTCTCACTGACCGAACGAAACGCAACAATGCAAGCACTGTTACTTCACGTCGGTTTTCTGTGAGCGGGTGGTACTACCCCGGGCGAGCCGACCCATTTATGCTGAAACCAGTAATAGTTTCAGCGTGGCTCTACCACCTAAAAACCACACCACATTTAACATTGATATTTTGTATTGAGTCTGTGCAGCCTGTGATATGTATGATTACTTAATAAACTATATTAAATGTATATAATTATGGAGTGTCAATAGATGTGAAAACCAGGTTAATGTTAATAGTTGCAGTATAAAAATTATGAAATCTATCATTAATTTAAGAATTCAAAAGGGAACACAGTTATTCCATTGTTTTTAGTTTTCACTTCTGTCGGTAGTCCTTATAAGTCATTGTTAAATAAGTTTTCCTTGAAATTCGTTATTTTAATAGCGTGCTAGAGATTCGTTTTGATGCAATAGACATACGTACATACATATACATACGTAAGTGTCCTTGATTGTAATTGATTTTATGATACAAATGACACAATTTCCACAGGCGGGCCTGCAGATTGGAGACATGATCCTTGCCGTCAACAGAGACTCACTACTCAACTGTAGTTATGATGCAGTAAGTGATTATTATTTATTCATTATCTTCTTTTTAATGTGTGCTAGCTGTGCCCGCGACTTCGTCCACGTGGAACCTGATGTACAAAATAATTACTAATAAAGTCATCTGAACGTTTTTAGTCCATTTGCTTATCTACTTTTCTCTCATACTTAAGTCGCGACGCCATTAAAATTATAATAACTTTTGATAGAGTGGACCGATTTTAATGAAATATAGACTAAGTTACTCCCGAGGATATGCTTTATGATTTTCTTATATGAGGTTTTATTGTGAACCCTGTACTTTAGCAGTGATGCGTGTTCATACAAACAGACAGACAGAGACAGACATTTCTAAAAATGATTGAAATGTATTCTATTACTTATCCCTAGACACTTGCAACAATTTTTTTCACAAAAATCGAACAAGTACAGACACGTTAGATTTACATTCTTATTATATGTATAGATAGATTTACACTGAAAATCATTCGACTTGTAATCTTTTGAAAAAGTACAATGGTAGTTTTGTAGTTTACATAATATATCATAGCTAACGCTAGTAATGATCAAAAATATACCTATTGCTTATTATGTTTTTTTTTGTTTTTCTTTTCTGCAGACTCTCGGTCCGCACCTTTTTTTTGCTATAGTTTTACTTAATGTGTAAGTTAAAAATCGTATATTATGCTGTTGTGTTGGTTTTCGAGAGGTTTTGCGTATCAACGTATTTTTCGTAATTCGCGTATAATTACTAATTTAAATTGGTGACGATAACGGTTGACGGTGAAGGAACACATTGTGAGGAGACCTGAAGTTCTTGTAGTACCACGGTATGTGGGAATATACAGAAGTGTAGATTTCTCACAGTTTAAAATCACCAATAATACATAGTGGGCTGGCGTGGTGATTATGCCCATACCTTTCTTCAGCAAAAAGCTTTATGGCTCTCTTTGATGCTGTTTTACAATTTGTTGTCTCTATATTTCTTAAATGTGATATTGACACGTATTAATTTTTTTCTTGCCAAAAAAAAATCATTTCATTAATTGTCATAAATATTTCATTCGGATATATTTTATGGAATCAAGTTCATCAGTTTTCAAAAAGAATCATTTTCAAAATATTTCCTATGGAATGTTTCGTCCGATGGTTTTGTACGAGCAATATATGGTTTTAGGAATGCGATTGTTACTTCTGTTTCTTTTTTCAAGACTTTTCTGATAGTTTTTTTTCATAATGTATAAATAATAAGACAAAAATCAAAACACATCAAAAATACTTTATTCAGTTTAGGCCCTAATAAGGTGCTTATGAACGTCAAAACTACTACCGGTTCAGAAAACAACCCAGTCATCGAGAAGAACCGGCAAGAAACTCGATCGGGTACATTTTTTTAATATATATTTCCAATACATCATACAATCGTTTTTAGTGGATGCACAGAGAGGAGTCAATTGCAGACATCACTTTCGTTCACATACTGATCCACTCTATAATAGCCTTTCGGCACTAAAACCCGCTTGACATGGCGCTTAACTTTACAGTCCGGCAAATCGGTAATATGTTTTGGGACTTTATTGTAAAACCTAACACGAGAAACTATTACTGGTTTTGCTAAGTCTGAAACACTGGACGAGCAGTTTGTTACAGTTTCTAGTATTTAGATCATGCCGGTCCTTTACAAAATGCAGGTTTTCAAAGTTTTTACGGACATACATTAAATTATAATGTATCGTTATAATGTATTCTTATTTCGTATTCTTCAGTTGATGTAATAATTCGAATTCGATCAATTTCCAATGAACTCTGTACTTTCACTCTGTAATTCGTGACACACTTCCTTGTGATCATTACTTGGAGTCTATTATAGGAAAGGTTTATGTGTAGGAACATAAAAATGTCGAAATAATTGATATAACATTTCACCAGCTCCCATTACTACAAAGAAGTGATTTTTTGATAATGTTTTTTTTTAATACTCTAAACTTATTTATCTTCCCATCGTCGCCGTTCTTATAGAATGTGGTCACAAGTTATTAATGGTTGCCTCACGAGTTTCATCATTCTTTTGACCATTAGTTTAATGCACTCATGCAATAAGCCTCAGGGCAGACTTGAATGTTATTGGTCTTTGGTACCTATAGGGAACCTTCAACGTTTTCGTTTGGATCAATCGTACAGTTACCGTTAATTTTAGCAATCTATATTAATTAGAATAATAAGAATGTAAATCTAACGTGTTTTGTACTTTTTAGATTTCTGTAAAAATATATTGCAGGTCTAGGAATAAATAACAAAATGCATTTCATTAAATTTTAGAAATGTCTTTCTATATCATAGCTAAAATACTGCGTTCACGATAACAACTCTTCAAGAAAATCGAAAAGCATGTGACATTCGAGTAGCATTTAGTCTTTGTTTCATTAAAATCGGTTCGGCCTATCAAAAATTATTGTACTCTTAGTGACGATGCGACTTAAGTACGAGTTACGAGTTTAAGAGTAGATAAGTATATGAACTTAATACATTTAGATAACTTTATTAATCGCTGTTTTTTTAAATAAGGTTCAATGCGAACGAAGTCGCGGGCACAGCTAGTACTTAACAAATTTCAATAATACACTAGATTAGGCTCATCTAGTAGTTGGTAGATCGGTTGGTAGTTAGTAAGGATTTTTATTCCATCATATTCTATCGATATCAGATATAAATCTGTCGTGTTCTGATAGCTGTACTTGAGACCGAGACCCTCTAAGCTTAACGTGTTTACCATCTTGGAACATATTGTCATTTGCTATTATGAGATAGTGGGCAAATGTAAAAGCCTATGCTTGAAGTAAAAAAAAATATTTTAAACAAATACTGTTACCAGGCTGCAGCAAAACTGAAACAGACGGAAGGCGTCGTGATACTTACAGTATGTAGTCCGAACATGAAAGACGGGCAGGACAAGACTGATGACTCCACGGCTACAACTCCTGGAACACCTGCCGCCGGTGAGATCTCTTATCGAATTTGTGTATCGCAAAGAATAAATTATATTATTCGCTAAGAATTTTCGAAATATCTTCTAAATATATAAAAATGTTTGTCCACGTTGGCCTCTGAAACTTCTTAACCGATCTTCATGAAAGTTGGCATTTATGTATAATTAGGTCCAACTTAAGAAATAGGATAGTTTATTATCGATAAATGGTCTAAATATGTTTAAATTGCAAATTAAATGACTGTCAATAATGATTATTGTGACAATAGTTTCACCAGTTTCGAACAGATGGCGCTTTAAATTAGTTTGTTGAAAGAACATTGTAGGACCAACTGTTATATATATCTTACTTTAGTTAGTTTTTAATTTGTTTAATTTAATTCAAGATGTAATAACAGAGCCACAGCAACGCGTGGCTGGGTTAGCTAGTCAGCTAAATAAAATGATAGATGTCAGTCGTTGTGCACGCAAAAATACATGATAGATTTTTTTTATATCATAGGTAGCAAACGAACAGGTGGGTCGCCTGATGTTAAGAGATCACCACCGTCCATAGAAACTCGCAACACCAGGGGAGTCGCAAGTGTGTTGCCAGCTTGTATTTGGAGGAGGGATGGGGAAGGGAAGGGGAAGGGAGGGAGGTGGGCTCTCACTGACCGAACGAAACGCAACAATGCAAGCACTATTACTTCACGTCGGTGTTTCTGTGTGTCGGGTGGTAGTACCGGGGCCGAGCCGACCTATTCATGCTGAAACCAGTTATAGCTTCAGCGTGCCTCTACCACCTATATATTTAGAAATTGCATATTTTTTAGTTTTATTTCACAAACGATTGGTCCCTATCTTAAAAAAATATCACTTCATTAAACACAATTATTGAAATTCTAAGAAACTACCATTTTTATAAATACTACGCATTCAGCTAAGTGTGTCTACAGAACCCACATGCATGCGCAAGTCAAAGCTGATAAAATCGCGCATTAGAAAACCGCAGAAACAGAAAAAAACAGTACGAATGTTGTATATAAAAAAAAATTGAAGTGTAATTAATAGGATTCTTTCATTAATACGTTATAGGATAAGTTAAAAAGAATATTCGACATGGGTAAGCCATCAATTCAAGTTGAGGCTGTTTTCTAATGATTCGACGTGGACGAATGGTTTTACCAGTGAAATGTCAATTCGATGTCCGCAGGTTCGAACACCATACCAACACATATTTCGGGATTTCCGTACGTTTACTAATTTAAATTGGTATCACTATCGGGTGACAGTGAAGGAAAACATCGTGAGGAAACCTGAATCTTAGAAACGTTCTTTTAGTTTTACCGTATGTGGGAAAATATAGAACTGGGGATTTCTCAGAGTTTGAAATCGCCAATACGTCGTGAGGTGGTGTGGTGATTATGGTCATACCTTCCTTCGGGAAAAGGCTTGTGAACTTACAGTGGGTCTCTTATGGGCTGATATGTTGCTTCATATCAATATTAATGTATCCCCTACCCCATGCAATGCTACAGGCCTGTTTTAAGTTATACTTTAAGTTGAGTCCATTTCAGCCACAACACCAACGGCCCAAACAGCTACCTCTCGTCCGACAAGCCGGAATCAAACCCCAGACCCCACACTCACTGCAGCTGGGACGTCGCGTCCACAGACTCCTAGACCAGTACCATCACCAATTAAAGGTAAATACAAGATTCGTAAGTCGGGAATTGTAGATTGTATCCAAAAAGCCTCATATCCGAGATATATATCACCATTTACGGGTGACCGTTATCAACGTGTATTACGAGCACAAAACAAAACGGAGATGGGAGGAGATCAAAAGTACGTTATACCTTAAACTATATCAACAACGCCCATGCCCGCGTAACCACAGATTACGTCGCCGTTGTCTCGGGGTAAACCTCGCTCCCGCACACTCGCCGCGCCTCCCTGTGGCAGCGGCTCAAGCCTAGGTCCGTTCCCTCGGCGTGGAGCCCTTGAGTACGTTGATAACGCGTTACAGTGACACTGAATTAAAAAACAATTCAGTCACTAGCTAACATCATAACACAGAACAGCTCCACATACGTGCACACATACACAGGTAGGTAGGTACACATATGGTGGAAGGGTTTTATTTTTTTCCCTTATAAAACTGAGTTAGTTTAATTTAACTTAGTTGTCCGATCCTCAGTATGAGTTACTGAGGTACACGTGTTTGGTATACATGTGTATCTCAGTAATTCCTTTATGTATGAATAGTTAGCTTAGTTTAGCTTTGTTAGATTCGCGACGTTGTGTAACCAAGGTCACAGCCCAAGCCGAGATGTGCCGTGCACTCTTGAGCTGTTTGTTAAATAAAATCAATCGGCTGTGTGCCCTTAGTAATTCGGTGAAGCTGTAGAGGACTGTCAGGTCAATAGCGTAGTCAGTTCGAAAAAAATAAACCATAAGATAGCCTGCTTTAATAAAAGTTCTTTTAGTTATTCTCTCACTCTCTTGTCAATAATAATATACAAAGCCCTGCCCCCATTATGTCCATAGCCTTTGGAAAAGGCCTATGGCCCTACAATTAGTCTCTTAATGGGTGAGGTGATGTTAACCAGATGAATTGTATGTTTGTTCGATACTTCCCTCTCAAGTTTTTTACCAAGTGTTTATAAGTGATATCAAATATTGAAAAAATTATGAAGTCGACATTTTCGATAGAATTTTTTGTTAATTGTTCAGTGCCTATACAAGTTTTAAAAGAATTAATTACGTAAGAAAACACTAGTAAACATACACTGTCGTCCAATGACTCTCTCTCTATCTCTCATCTGTTGTATTTCGCAATAATAAGTTTTATACATATTCAAAATCACGAAAAAAGGTAGAAATAGTTTTTTTTATGTAAGTATGTTTCTGGTCTCAAATTATACTTAATCCGACAACGAGTTACACGTGCTTCGCTAAAGGCGCAGGCTATAAGATCTTTGGAATTTTCTTTGTTTTGTGATGCGATTTAGTTGATACCGCCCCTTTTTTCTTATGGCGGCAATGGAGAGTCCTGACTAATCTTTTTAACCGTTCTAAATGCACAGAATACAAATTTGGGCATAAATACGTGTTATGTTATATATATAACATCGAGACAACTTAAGGATAAATAGATGCCAATTTTATATTCCTATAGTAATATTTTAACTTTGTTTTTTATTAAACTCTTCAATATGTTACACGCAAGTCCGAACTTAAAGCTACATCCAGAGCAGACGATAAGATTGATACTGTGCAAGTCGGCAAAAAAGACAGTGAATATCAAATGTTTTACAGCGGAGCCCCCAGCCGACCCGTCCACTGCGCCAGTGGTTCCCAACCAGGACACCACTATAGAGATTAACTCATCAAATGACGTATTAGGTGTCGTACTACTCGGGGGTAGTGACACATTAATTAATGTAAGTTTTTTTTATTATTTAAAATAACTGTACATTATGAATAATTACAATTTTCTGCAGGGATAATTGTCGTCCTAATTAATATTAATATGTGTTTGTTTTTTTTATTACACGTGTAGTAAATCAATGGAAGTTATTGCTCGTGTTTATTTCTTTCGATACATACAAAAACGACAGATAATTTATACACAACTTCTTTAGAACTTTAAATGCAACAAGGTTTGACTGAGACAGCATTTAACAGTATATTTACATGAATAAAGTTTGAAAATGAATTCTTCTTTGTCTCTATTTATATACAATATGCTTCTTCAAATTTTCTTCAACGAAAATTATGATACCAGCTTGGTTTTTTTTAATGTAATTGATATCTATTGAATGTTATGTAATTCATAAAATAAATATAATTAATCAATAGTGTTATCTATTTAATTGATTTCCTTTTTTGGATACTAACAAAATAGTCACATTTTGTGAGACCTTTAATTTCATAACTGGGTGCTATTTATAAGATGCTAAAGAAAAGCTGTAAAAATATAAAAGGTCTAAGAATTCATTCACAGCCAAACAATACACATTTAGTAAATCGGAATTTATACAAAAAAAATACAAATAAATAATAGAATTGTATTAAACCGATTATATTTTATTTATTGTTTAATAAACGTCTAACAGTTTAATCAGTGTTTCCAGATTTTTTTAATGTAATTCCAGGGTTCCGCTGCTGTAGTCTTAGATATATATAAAAATGGTGCGATAGGGAAAGACGGACGATTGAAAGTCGGAGATCAGATCCTGGAATGCAACGGCATCGCTATCACCAAAGAAATGGCACACGAAAGGGTCTGTTTGTCGATCAAGCAGCGAGCCCAAAAGGTGACTAATTACTTTTGTCTTTTAATTTAAAAGAACTAGTGGTTGAAATTAAATCACAATTAATTATTTTTTCAAATCGCAATATTATGCAAAAAACTATTTTTTATATTTATAACAATAAAAAATATAGCTTGTTAATAGCTATTAAACAAAGAAATATATAGCAAATCGGTTGAGTAACAGTGGGAGAATATATACTTAACTGTTTTATCTCTACCTATATAAATATATAAAAATCCAGTGTCATGATGTTTGTCCACAATGAATTCAGAAACTACTCAACCGATCTTCATGAAAGTTGGCATTTATTTATAATTTGATCTAACTTGAGAGATAGGATCATTTACATTTCGATTAATGGCCTCAATATTTTTTATTACAAATGAAATGATTCACAGTTTTGATTATTGTTATTAATTGTAAGTTTTATCAGTCTCGGACAGATGGCACATTAAATTAGTTTGTAGTCTCAGCAACTCGGGGCCGAATCAGATAGTTTATATATAGAATATAATTCGTTAGTTGATATAAGCTTTATATACTTTTGGTGTATATTTTTTTAAACGCCATCTATCCTCACATTGTTCTTACTAAATTGTCATATCATAAATGTTTGATATATTTTGAAATATCACGATTTTATTTAAATTCCATCTATATTTTTTACATTATATATTGTTTCTATTAAAATAAATCTAGTTCCTATGATTTCTCGTAAACCAATTAGTTAATCTAAATTGATTTGTAGGTTTTATTTAAGGGAAATTTCATTCGGGACGATGTGGATTGGATTTTATAAAATGAAAATGTGTAACGTAAAAGAGATAGCTATAAATGTATATATAGGCTTTACGCTGTGAGAGAATGAGACAGTATATTCTTAATGTACTTGAAATATATACAAAGAGAGAGAGTGAGATATATTGAAATATTATAGCACATTATTTTCTGTTGGATCGTAGCGACTTCCGACTTAAAAATTATTATATGTTGTGTAACATTAATATTGTTAATATATATTACAAAATAATGACTAAAATTAATGTTTACCACCTCCATACTAAATTTATTTAATTCTCTTAAAAATTATACAGAATACTAAGTTTCAGTTGTGCCACATGTGAACTAATCTTACTTTATTTTTCGTTTAAGTTTTATAACTTAACTAGTTGGCCCGCCCTGATAAAAAAACGTTAACAAATTGTATAACTAAACATTTCTCATAAAATGCTTTATTATTAAACCGCATGAAAATCCGTTCAGTAGATTTTGAGTTTATCGCAAACAGACAGACAGACAGACGTGGCAGAGTACTTTGTTTTATAATATGTAGTGCTAATAATAACTATATGTCGTTACAGTTAAAATTAATAGTTCATCGGCCAGAACCGATCAAGTATGATGACGTCGAAGTGGAACTAACTCGTAAGCCGGGAAGAGCTTTGGGGATCACTTGCGTCGCCCCAGTACAAGGAACGGGAGTCTATTTAGGAGAAATGGTGAGTATAAAGTGGGGGCATTTGTTAACACTTTGACAAACGTTGGTTTTCTTCTTGATCGTTAAACAAATCATTTTATTGTATACTAGCTGACCCGTGCAACTTCTGCACCAAATCGGTTATCACTGGTGTCAATTGTATTTTTAAACACGAAAAATTTTCATAAACCTAAAACCTTATTGCAGCCACACCTACGGTTTCCAATTGTGAATCCATACTATCAAGGGATTCACTCGAACATATACCCAGATGGTATGTGAGAAATCTTTTAAAATAAGCCTACAACCCGTTCGTAGCTTCATCTACCGGGTTCAATTAAAATAAAAACTAACCAACATATATTGGTGGTAATTTGAAAAAAAGGTCTATGGACCCCCAGTTAACGACGTTCCTTTTTTAGTTCCGTTAGTTTTTTATATATCTTTGTGTTCTTCCGAACAGCGTGCGGGCTACCTGGCTGTCGGTAAACGTTGCGTTTAATAGTGCTTTACAAGCATAAAATATAGATTTTTTAATGTTTTGTTTTTCACTAACTTTGGAACGCTACTAAAACATAAAATTATTATTGCCAGACATTTTTGTTATTAACATCAATGTGCTCAATGCTATTTTTTTGTAAATAAAATAAGTATGTTCAAGCCATGTTAAGATAGCTGTAATTTTAATATTATTTTATTTAGACATAAAAGACGGTAAATTAAAAATAATATGTATAGAATAACTTAACTATAGTTTAGCGCAACACTGGCTGTATGATAAAGATAGCGATAATTGTGGAAGCGCCTGTTATAGACGCATGTATTCAAGGTGGTGTCAGTCCCAAGTTATATGTCTACGTTTATCGTTGTTTTTCATTGTTTACGGCGAAATCTCAATATCATAATGGTTAATAAAATAAAATATGTTCTTTGCAGTGGAAAAAATAAAATGGTTTCAAATTAATTATTTTATTTATAAAGAATATAATGAAAAAAATTGTCTGGCAATGATAAATTCATGTTTTAATAGCGTTTAATAGTAACTGAAAAAAAATGTTCCTTAAATTATTTATAAATCAAAATTTTGACCTGTAAAGGTGTGATGCGCATTAAAAAACACAACGTTAACCGGTTACCAGGTATCCTGAATCCTGTTTGGAAGGTTTCAAAGGTTATATCTTCATTTAAAGAACCAGCTTTTCTAAAATTCTCGTTCTTCCAACGTTGCTTGCTCTTGTACTAAGGTGTCGCAAAAAAGTCTAGTTACATTTACTACAAATTCTTGTCTTTCGTTATCCTGGAGAACCACTTGCATTTTATGGGACAAAAAGTATCCTAGATGTAACCTTGTAATATTAGTTATTACTGTGTCAAGTTTCGTCAAAATTGGTTCAGTGTTTTCAGAGTGATACGTGTTCACAGGGACAGAAAGACAGACAGACAGACAAAAATTGTAAAAAGATTATTTTTGGCTCCTATATCGATAACAAAGTCTACCCCGATCAAAAGTTTCAAAAAATATTTAATGTACAGATTTGGCTTTATTAAAGTTTTATTATAGTATAGATCAATCAGTCAGTTCATTACATAATTAATAATTATTAACATAATATTTATTGATTTTGAGGCGGTACGAAGTTCCCCGGATCAGTTAGTTGATTATAAGCTCGATCGTTACATTCTCTATCTGTACATTAAATCGTAGTATGAATTGGTTTATGATAACTAAAGTATAGGAAGCATACGTTTGAGATTCATTTTTATTTAAGTATTTAGGAAAAACGTCGCAAAAATTATTATTGTTGCACTTTAGCGCCGACACTTACCAGGAGTCGATCTTATTATTTTCTAAGCCGCTGTCACAATGCATTCTTGATGTATATTAGCCAAAAATAAAGCGAATCGGTTCAGAAATAAAGAAAAGGGTTATACGAGTACTATGTAATCACTGACGGGGGGTGGGGGTTCTTGATTTGCTTATTTTTGATAACATATGTGATGGGGAGTCTGAGCGATGATTACGTCAGCAATATATACTTATTTAACCAGGACACAGGTTTTAACGTAAGCATAGAGGAGAGGAGAGGGGCGGTAAAATCATTGTTTAGTTTTGCCGACCGGTCAGGGCGCGGTCAGAAATTACAAAAAATATATTTACGTAATACTGGAACAGCCGTAATGAGGAAGTTTTGTAGGTGGTAGAACCACGCTGAACCTATAACTGGTTTCAGCATGAATGGGTCGACTCGCCCCCGGTACTACCACCCGACACACAGAAACACCGACGTCAAGTAACAGTGCTTGCATTCGGTCGTTACGTTCGGTCAGTGAAAGCGCCGGATACCCACCTCCCCTTCTCTACTCCTCCCTACCCCAAACACAGAATGGCAACGCACTTGCGACTCTCCTGGCAAGTTGCAAGTGTCTTTGGACGGTGGTGATCACTTAACATCAGGTGACCCACCAGCTCGTTTGCCTCCTATGATATAAAAGAAGAGATGTACTCGACTATTTTGTCTTTATGACTATGAGTCGCTGTTACATTTCACAATTACCTAAATCCAATTTTAGCCGTTCACAATATTTTACGTTATTTTTCAAGACTTTCAAATTTTGTGCATGTCAAATATGAAGATTATAAAATAAAAAACTTATGGACGGCAAAATTTGAACATCGTTCTCGGTCTATAAAAACTGGAAATATAAAAAAAAAATAAACATGTTACATGAACGACTAAAATTGGATTGAGCTTATTTGGAAATACAAACTCATATATAGATTTGTTGATAGATCGCAGGATCGCCGGCAGAAATGGACGGTCGCCTTCAGAAAGGCGATATCCTCGTATCAGTCGACGGTAAGGATCTGTCGACAGCGGATCTCGTGACGGCGGCGACCACCTTCAAACTTTGCGGGAGCAGAACCCTCGTCAAAGTGAAACGATTCAAAATCGTTAGATAATTGAAACTTTGAGAAACTGTGGACTAACGGTTTATCATTCAAATGTATCTATTCTTGTTTTACAGAAAGTTATTTAAACTTTGGGAAACTGTAAAGTAAAAGTTTATTATTAAAATGTATTTATTCTTGTTTTACAGAATGTAACTGAAACTTTGAGAAACTGTAAAAAAACGGTTTATTATTCTAAAACTATTTAATCATGTTTTACAGAAAGTAATCGAAACTTTAAGAAACTGTGAACTAACGGTTTATTATTCAAATGCCTTTTTTTCAATTTTAAAAGAAGAGTGACTCTTTTTGTTAGTTAATAACTTGATCACAACGCCATCTATCGAGTTTAGACTTTTTGGCATTAAACCAACATACATTGTGAAAATAGTCTTTTGTGGGCATAAATACGGGATTTAGTAATAAATACTACAATACCCTCTATCGGATCCTAACATTAAAACAGAAAATCGCTAAAATGGTTCAAATATTATTCTACCACTAACAGACATTCGGACGATATCTATCTACGATTCATCTATAGTTATATATAGACGTTAATATATACACATGATATTAATTAAACTGTAGTTGTTACTTTAGTTTTCAAAAAACAATAATAGATGGCGTTATAATCAGTAAATCTGAATCGCGATACTAAAATTTTTCATATGTTACCCTGATACTAAACATAGCATAGTCAGTCGTATCTAGACTCATTAATATATGAGATTCATAGGAATAGCCAAGAACTGTTTGAAAGTTTTTTTTTAAATAAAACAACCAATAAAAATAGTTACCAAAAGACCAAATAATGATGTAATACTATGCTCGATCGATATACATAATAGATGTTTTATTACACTTGGTTTTATTCTTTCCTGTGTAAGTCTGATCTTACAGTAATTATTTCCCTGAAAATTCTGTAGAATCAAAAGTTCTATCTAACTTAAGTCAGTGTTTTTCAAAAAAATTCAGTTGAATTTATCTGTGCTTGAGTTTTTTTCTGGGGAAAATAAAAATAAATTTCTGAATAAACCACACAATTTTAGAGTCATCTAAATATATAAATATAATGTTATTTTTAATATCACTAAAAACAAGGTAAAATATATGATCATTACATAGTATAAAACAAAGTCCCCTACCGCGTCTGTCTGTCTGTCTGTTCGCGATAAACTCAAAAACTACTAAACGGATTTTTATGCGGTTTTCACCGATGGATAGAGTGATTGATGAGGAACGTTTTCGTATATAATTTGTCAATGATTTTTTCATACTCAAGGCGGGACAACGTCTGCCGGGCCCGCTAGTTTTACATAAATATAACTTGTCATATACATCAATTTCAAAGTTTTTCTTCGGTCATTTTTTTTTCTTTTTCAGAATTTGTCGCGAAACATTTTGTGAACATTCTGCGTATAATATTAATATATGCTATATTTATCATTCATTTAAAGACAAAAAAATAAGCTATTATTTTTTATAGTACGAATTTGTAAGGTTATATAATACGTAATTTTCATATATCCTGAGTAAATTATCACCATCTCTTAGTAACCCGTAGGAAATAAGCCAAACTAACTTAGATGTATTTCCTCTTACCTAAATATCTTTCTATATGGTATAATAAAAAGTGAATAGACAATAATATTGTTTCCATTTCAACAAAAACTGTATTAAATTTTATCAAAAATTATATATATTTATTGGACAGTATCATTTTCAAGTGTAAAGAGGACAAAAAATAGTTACTGGACCAAAGAGCGAAAAGGAAAGAACTATGTTAAGAACCTAGAGAGGTAAAAGAATCCGATAAAACGAGTAAGAGATTAAGAAAAGATAGGTGCATTATTCATTAATTAATAATTTAATTATTTATATATTGAGATGTTATTTTACAATAAATGATATTTTTAATCACCAAAAAAATTCCCTTTTCCACATATGACATGAGTTGTACGTGCATTTTTTTCGAGACATCTCTTTTTTTTTTCTTAGATATTCTCTTATGAGTATTATTAATTTTTTATATTTTATTATACAAATGGTGGCCATTTTTAGAACTTTTTGCATTTTTTGGCAAGTCTGAATCCATGCTCCGTGGTATTATTTCCGATACACTTCACTTGTGCACAATAAACAAACTATGTTACCTAAAGCACCACCGACATTACACAATATAGAGCCAAATAACACAAGATTATGGATAAAACATAAAGACCACTACATGGTATTCCAAGATCCTGCCAAAAACTCCCTTTCTATATATAATTTATAACTTCTATCAAAAGTAATACCAGTTCAAAAAATCGAAATTATTGAGGGAAATGTATTTTCAATGGACAATTTAATTGATTCTAGAAAACGGAAAATAGTTTATGCTTAATACAATAAACTCAAGATACCGATTATTTTTTTGCTTTCTGTAATCATTTACATAACGAGTTTTTATACATATAGAAATTAACCTGAAACGTTAAACATGATTTAATATTTATTAATGCAATTAGAACAATATCTTAGTAGCATTTTTTTTATGTAACATATATTAAATTCAAAACAAAAATAAATGTAGAAATATAAATTTAACTCGCATCCATAATGGGTCGTCGAAGGCTGATCACACTGAAATATGTCATTTCTGACAGATGTCAAAATAGAACATTTTAATATTATTTTAGTAATGTATAAGTATAAATGGGAACTTTTATTTCCAAACAACAATATCGTTTCAATTTACCGTAAATTATTTGTGATCGTACAAATACCGGAAAAACGTAAAAACATTACATGATAATGTATAAAATATATTATAAAAATATCATAAACTTTAAGAAATTTCAACTTGTATATAAATTAAGTAGTGATTGAAATAGAAACAAGGGAAGAGACGAGAGAGAAATGTGGGACGATTTAAATAATCAATATCTAGTTTATTATGTATACCATTTTTTTTTAGGTTTTATCACATGCATAGACAATATTTATCGTTTTTGCATTCACAGTAAAGCATGTCAGTAAAGCATCTTTTTATGTCTAAGGTTTCTGGATTCATGTCCTTTTAACACAATTTTTTTGTTTTGTTTTTCTCATCCTCAAACATATTATACTATTCTCAAAATGGTGGCATTATCTAACTGACGAGAGAGTTTCGTGGCATTTCAAAATGTATATTTTTAGTTGTCTATAATCCGCTTCACTTGTGCATAATAGCCATTTATATTATGTACAATGCCACCAATTTTACATAATAATAAATAACACAAGTCTATGAATTAAAACAAGATACGTTTCAGATTATGATTTCGCCAAAAACTTTGTTAAATTAGTTTTAGTAGGGTGAAAAATGTCTAGGATGTGTAAGTAAGTTAAATACTTGGCTAGTTTTTTTTTTCACAATTATTTAGTCGATATAAAGAGATTTGGCCACATACGACTTCTTTTCATCTAAGAAATTGTTGCCAATGTCAATTGTAAAAAGTATAAGGTAATTATTATGTTTCGTTCATTAGAAGTGTCATATAATCCATAACTCTTCATAGACAACTACGCTATTTTTAAACTTTAGAATAATTTCAGTCATAATATTTAGTTTATTGACTTAGGTGTCAGTTTGTACGTTCAGGCCGATATGACCCTATGTTTGTAGTTTTTATAAGGAAGTTACAGTATTTTTGGGAAAGCTTAGTTAGTTACCAATTTAATTTTATCGAAGTTTACGTTTAGGATAATAATAAAAAACTATATTAGTTTAATAGATTTGCATGCATGCGTGCATTTTTATTTGTCTCGAATATTCATTACAATATTGCATAACCTATAAAAAGTACGTAAAATTATTTTATATTTGTACAGAGTAGATGACAAATATTTGTACAAATGTTTGCGTCTCTGAAGTTAGCTGTGAAACACTTTTTAGTATATTTTTATTCATATACCTATTTGAAAAGTTTAATAACTTTTAATTTCACTGTCATTTTATCAGGTTTTCTATATTTGAAACAGGCATCAGAGATTTGTGGCGAGAATTATAAGGAAGGATAAGAATTAAATCCATTGGTATTTGATACTGATCATATGGAATATGAGAACAGGTAGATATTTTATTATTTACCTGTTATGCTATACGACATGCTATATTAATCAATTCATTAAACGAGTATACTGAATCGTGTGCCAAATATTGCATAGCGTGTACCGTTTTTGGTAACTTATCGCAGCGAATTCCCAATCTACAGTTTAGTAGAAAACTTTAAAAAATATGCATTTTTAAAAGGATTTGGGGTATGACGCATTTTAGACTCTGCAATAAGATTTTTTGATATTTGTATCCGTTAGAAATTGTTACAATCTATAAACTCGTTATTGGAATCAAGAATTACCACATTATTTTACCAAATCGTACCAAAACATGTTTAAAAATATAAAAAATATGCAATGAAATATGTATATTTCTGCACAGCATTTTATTTGTTTTTAAATGACATTAGATTTTCGCTAATCTAATTGGCGGCTTAATATATTTTTAAATTATGGTAAGCTATCATTAATTTTGTTTAACTTTTCAAATTTTGACAACTCGGACATAGACTCACAAAATTACAAGAAAAATTGCAATAAAACGTAAATTTCTGTACTTTCTTTCTATTTCTTTAAATTGAAATTTTAGTTTGATTTCTTTTCTTTGCTGAGTTGTTCAAATCCTGGCAACCCAGCCCTCTATGTAAACTGGTTGAAATTTACTAGAGCGTAGTCAATCTCTTTGGTATTTGACTCGGTTAATCTGTAACAAAACTGTTAGTTTTCTCCAAGGAGATTGTATCCAGAATAATTGTTCTTCACTATTTTTTAATCCATTCGATTAGTGAATATTAAGCAAATATTACACAAAATGCCACCAACTGAATAGAACATTAACCAATTTTATGAATTACAATAAAAACTATTGCTTGACAAATTAAAACCAAGGTTATTAAGTTGAATAACTTAGTAAAGTCGGTAAAAATGTCTGTTTTGATTAACCATTAAAACAAGAGTATCTCTTTTTTTTGAGCTTTTAAAATAAGATTATACATATTATTATGTAACTAGAATATGGATTACAGCTTGTCACATCGCCATAATGACGGCAGATTATTTTTATCTATAGTTGATAAATATTAGGTGAATTTACGAGCATAGTCTAGTCCTATATATTATTAAGTTTAATATAAAATTTAGAGTAAAAGCGCCTTTTAGATATTACTATTAAGCTTCAATATTGATAAACCTTCGAACTTACAATAAGTCACTAGTCTGCTTTAGTTAATCCAGACTCCCGGGTGTAATATGTTATAGCAGTGTTATTGCATTTGAGCTCTATCGATCAACTTAGGCAGGGTTGTATGAGATCCCTACTCAATAGACCTGCATGGTTTTTGTCTTGCACCTATGACAGAAATATAGGCGTCTTTTTGTAATACATTAATTGTACCAAGAGATGTGTACTACCCTGGAGTCCCTGTCAGGATCGCAGGCTATCTGATAATCACCAACGATTATCCTAGTCGGGTCTGATTATACTGAGACACATATATTCTTTTATTTAGGACCAAGTGTCAAGGTGAATTAAGACATTCTCGGACCCATAGCATCAATATGTGTAAAGGTACGCATACTACTACTACATTAGGTCAGATATGTACAAGGGCATAGTTACACTTTTGTCGTAATGTCAGTAAATAGCCTTATAGCGCTGAATTTGCAGTGGAATTATTAATAAAAGTGAATAGGAATATTCAGACTGTGCTCCATTTTCTCTTTTTAGTCACAGATGTCACTCTTAAATATCATATAGCCTTTCACAAAATTAAAACAAATCTAACAACATCTATATTTTATAAGCCATCAATCCCTTTAGGATGCAGATCGTGCCAAAAAATGAAACATGTATTCAAAAAAATTTCACCCCAGTTTTGCGCAGTCGGGTAATGTCTCATAAAATTTCGCGGTTTATAACCGCTTGCATCCAATAGTAGTCCTGATCAGGGCTTCTATTCAAGTCGCATTTGAAAACGTTTCAAACATTTTTTTAAAATTCCAATGGTCCTATTTTCACACCTGAGATATGGAGTCCAATACGCCAACATTTGTGACCAACTTTATTGAAGCTAACGCGAATTCTTTAATATATATTTTTTGTAGGATTAAATATAATCTAATTTAGATAATAAATGGTTGCGTAGATTAATTCTAAAAAGTAAATACATTAAAAAATATAAATTGTATGATAGCGTGTTTTTGACCAGTTACATTTTTTAGAGTGGTAATTTTGTATTTTAAATAAGTAGGTTGAATCAATTAGAGGATAGTTTTACGGCCTCCTTTGTTGTTAAGTATTACATCATAATTATAAATCGAATTATGTAAAAATTTCGAATATAAAAATATCTACAATTGTATTACTTGTATAATATTTTCTTAGATCTTAAAATGATTATAAATTATTATCCAGTAAACTAGTTGATACCCGCGATCGTTCTTAACAAAATGGTTCTGTTATTTCACAGATGTTTTATTCATATTAATTGAGTACTCTTTTTTTTTTATTGTATTTCTGTAATTACTTCTTAGCTCTTACAAGCCTCTCACCGATTTCAATCTACCTCTGTTCAATTTTATAATTTCCGTTGCCGTAGTGAAATGGAGCCTAGATTATGTTCAGAAAACTACCCTATCTTTCAGTAAATATCAGATCAACATCGATTTCAGCTGTTTCAGAGACCAACTCGGACTAACGACACGCTCTTGGATTTTATTTGTATTTCAGTATTGAGTATTTATAGTCTTAGATAAATTAAAAACTAAGTCATATTAAAATAACTTATGGATGTACGGATTAAAATATTTCACTGTTTAAGCATACTTGTTTAGATAACTTAGTTACTATGTTCAGAAAAATTCGTTTATCTTTTTAATATTTTAAATTATTGTATTAAAAATATAATAACATTATTTATCTGTAGAAATATGACTTCAACTTATAAATAGAGAAGCCTTGTTAATAAATAAAATTTTAGAAAAATTATGTAACTAAATGTAGATTTTAAAATATTTCTAGATAATATTTTAATATTTCTTGTAAAACATTTGAATTGGTTAATTTATATAATACGATTATTGTATGTATCAATATGTATACACTGTGGTACGACTTAGCGAGTCTGTAATAAATTGTGCGCTTTTTTATCTATGTGCGTTTTATTTATGCATATACTTTGGCGGGGTCTTAGATTGTCAATTTTTGTTTTTTTTACTTTATTTTTGGCAAACAATCTTCCAGATTTTTGCTGCCATTGTCGAGTAGCTAATAATATTACAAGGGTCGTGTGATCATTTCAATGTTCCAACAAGATGGTGGCTCCCTTGTTAGAACTTTCCAGTGAGTTTTTGTGGCATCTCAGAATTTTTACTCCGTGGTATTATTTTCTACTCACTTCACTTCTATGAAATAATACAAGATTATGAATAAAATATAAAATCCACTACATTACAGACTTCAGTCCCTGCAAAAACACCAATTTTTATTTTATGTATAAAGTAACGTTACATATTTGGACCTGAGAGTTTTTGGCGGTATATTAGTCTGTGTGGCATAGTGGCTTTTATATTTTATTTATAATCTTGTGTTATATGGCTTTATATTTTGTAATATCGGTGGTGTTATACGTAATATAGTTTGGTTATTGTGCGCAAGTGAAGTGGATGGGAAATAGTACTACGGAGCATGAATGCTGAGATGTCACAAAAAAAAACTCCCTGGAAAGTTCTAACAACGGATTCAAACATTGAAATTACCACGTGACGCTTGTAATATTATTATAATAATGTTATTTATAGTATTACTTCTTGACAATGGCAGTATTGATCTAGAAGATAAAAGAAAAAGAAACACGTTGTAATAATTCACCCATTAGGGCAGTAAGTAATAACTTTTAACAAGGATTGATTGCCAAAAAAGGAAGAAGAAAAACTCATCCTCATACACGCCACTCGAAAATGGAATCAGCGTGTAATTTTTCAGATATTTACTTTGGTAATGGCATCTATTATTATTTTCCACGCCTCTTCAGTCGTTCACTAATGGTCGCTGCTTTTCGTAACGCCTCTCGCGCCGACGTGCTTTATTAACCGACTTCATTTTCCCATCAACTTCACTCATGCACAATATCCGAACTAATACATAAAACACAACCAATCGTTTCAAATATAGATTTAAATATTTTAACACAAGATTACGAACAAAATCCACTACATGACATTCCAAGATCCCGTTCAAAACTCTAAAAAGTGTTGTTGTGATGACGTCAATGTTTCAACAAGATGGCGGCCCCCTTGGTTTATTTTTATGTCATAGTAGGCAAACGAACAGGTGGATCAACTGATGTTAAGTGATCATCACTGTCCATAGACACTAACAACATCAGGGGAGTCGCTGTGTTTGGCGCAAGGGGACGGGAAGGGGAGTAGGAAGGGAAGGTGGGCTTCCGGCTCTCTCATAGACCAAACGAAACGCAACAATGGCACTGTTACTTTACGTGGGTGTTTCTGAGGGTCGCGTGGTAGTACCCCGAGCGAGCCGATCCATTCATGCTGAAACCAGTAATAGCTTCAGCCTGGCTCTATCACCTATAACTTACTACCTATAATATACTTAGTAGAACCGTACAAGAAATTTCTCAGAATTTTATTTCCGATCCGCTCTATCTGTGCATATTAACAAAACTATCATAATAAAGTCCTCTGCCACGTCTGTCTGTCTGTCTGTTCGCGATATACTGAAAAACTACTCAACGGATGTTCATGCGGTTCAGCAGTACATAAAGTGATTCACGAGAAAGGTGTTGGTATATAATTTGGCAAAGTTTTTTTTATTACCAGGGCGGGACATCGTCCGCCTGGCCAGCTAGTATTACATAAGATGGAGAGCCTATGTTGGAATTCAAGCACTTCGTTCATGAAATAAAGACCTAAAACTTGAATTTGAAATTAATTCAATATTCATCAGGGTACGCATATTATTCGAATAAAGTAAAGAGTATATCTCTTCAATAAAATTTATTTACACAGTTACAAGTTAATTCATTAATTACTCGAATTATTTTAAGTCTTGAATTCTTAAATCTGCAATTATTATATAACATAATTTTATTTTGTATTAATAAATAACATAACTAATGATTTACTATTATCGACGTGATAAAGCAATTAAATACAGATAATTATTACAGATCATATATGCACCGAATTTATTTTTGTTCGATATTGAAAGAATAGTGTTATATGACGTCATATGACTAGAAAATTAATGATTCTTTTAATATTACAATTAATTACATTTAAATATAAGTTAAGTATACTAGTTCTATCTAATTATTAAATGTAATAACAATTGGTAACGAGTATCGCGTAATTAAAAATATTTTACGATGAGCTATAGCTATATTAAATTATGTATAAACTCTGAAGTCACATTCCTTAATAAGGCAACACATAAATTGTATTAAATCAAATGATACTTTATACACAATCATTCTTTTCTACAATGAAATCTTAATTATTCATATTGCTTCACGTAAATTAGTACCAGTGGAGCCGGTCCTGTCACAGATAATACTGTGATCAGATGCTGTGAGTCGGAAGTTCGGATTATATGTTTTTATGTACCAAAAAAAATATTGAAAAAAAACTTTGTTTCGATTATTTAAAAAAATTAAGGTCTCGACAGCAACGCCATCAGCCGAGTTCAGCGATAGCTAAGAACAATCTATGTGACCCCCCATAAGTTCCATTTTTTTTAATCAAAATCATGTAAAAATTCCTATTTTCCTAAAGGAGTAGACTTACGAACACACGTACACTAGAATTTTATTCATAAACATGTCTTTCTGATGATTATCTTTTTTTGGGACTTTGCTTAAAAAATCGATAAGTCCCTAATACCAGTGTCAATTGTTCAATTTCGATGATATTATTTTCTTGGAATAAAAGAATAAGGAAACAAATCGATAGATCCCAAATATCAAAGTAATTTTTAATACTTTAATTTCGTCCATAAAACATAAAAATCATTTTTTGTAAAATTCCACAACCAACAAAAATAATTCGTGTGGCTTTCATAACATGACCTTCATAAAGAGAAGTTAATAAACTATTACAATTTCTCATTAGAACTTTTTCTTATGACTAACGGCTTTAATCTTCCTCTCAGCTTCACCAGCCTCTTACTAACTTTGCCAGTTGATGTCGGATTTCTAAGATCAGGCATCGATTTGCTTTCATGAACTGCTATCTGTTCCGTTGATTTTGCAGCCTTTCCATAATACCTGGGCATACTGAAATCATTCTCCTGGAACATCATAGCGGTCTTTTCCTTTATACTTTGCAGGCTTGTCTCTCCTTTGTATACTGGAAGGGAGGAACCGTCAGCAAAAAATCTCGGTAAATTATTGCTCTTTATTATAGGTGTGTCTGGTAGTTGGCTTAACTTTAATTCCTCATGCATTGACATTACTCCTACCATCGATTTGCTCTTAATCAGTGGCGGTTTCTCAGGTACCAAATGCTCTGGAATGTTTAAGAAAGAAGCGCTTCTATGTGGCACTCGGGATAATACTTTATTTATTTTGCTTGGGTCAATATTCTTTAAACTCTCAACTCGATTTAAAGTAGGTCTTAATTTGCTTCCACTGTCAGCCCTTTCTAAAGTCCGGGCGCTGTTACTGCGAGGTATAGCGCCCTTTTGTCTTAGAATTCCTTTGACACTTTCAACTCTGGGTAAGGCTAGAGTTGAAGGTAAAGCAACCATAGAAACTGGGTCATACTCATATATAGGATTGGGTGTAGTGATCTTTGTTTCATCCTTTATTGTCACCGTGCTTGGTTTAATAACGTCTTGTTTTTTAACAGCTACGTTCATTGTCAGACCTTCTTCTGTATCCTGGCTTCGTCTATCGCTTTCTTCTTCTTCGTCAATTTTAAATATATCATGATTAGCCAATAGTTCATCTTTAAACATAATTTCGAAATCGGTTACCGGTGAATTAACTTCATCTTCAAAGTACACTTTGGTACGATTAGGCTTGTCAGATAAATAATCAGGTTCAGATTTAGTCTCTATCTCATCTAATGAATCTTTGCTGCCTTGTGATTTCAGTTCATGGTCGTTTCTAAATATCAACGACTTGGAGAATACCTGTAAATATCAATATTTGTTTTAGTATTTAAATGGAAGAGCTGTCTAGATAGCGTTACGAATGTAAACTTGCAATATATACAAATGCTAACAAAAGTAACAAAGACATGCAATCATCTTTGACGTTATGGTAATTCCGTTTTAGATTTTATAAGATATTTTCGTTAAATCTTTTGTTCAATATCATCCATTGTTCTGTAAATGGACTGTTAGGAAAATTTATGAAAAATACGTCTCTTCGTTGAAAATTTGGTATTCTAATAGGCAAACAGGAAATATTCGGAATATAATGATTCTAATTAAAGATATTTGTTTTTAACGTTACTGTTTTTTTTTATTGTAGCACAGCAAAGTGACTGTACTGTGCCTGATGGTGAGCAAAGTACAATCCAAAGACAATGGCGACTACCGAGAGCTGCGTTACCCTCGCCGGTCGCCGCTGTCATGCCGGCCTGTGTAAATGTCTCTTCACGTTACGCTTGAAAGACCTCATGTTATAGGAAGGAGGTAAACACACTGGCCGGGAGAAAATTAAATAAAATAATAAATAATAATAAATTTATTAAATTAATTATTTATTTTTCATAAAATGGTAGAGTCAACGGTATGTGCAAATTATTTGTGGAACATTAATAAAATATATTTTCATAAATATGGTATTTTTTAGAGATTTTCTACTAATATGATTTGTTAGCGATTTGTAATTATTGTGCTTAAAGTGTTAAGAAAATTTAGTTAATTAAAATTAATTCTATAAGTGAATTCCAACGACTGGCATATAATATAAGTTATAAGAATTATAATATATTAAAGAACTACACGTTTACATTATTTGAACTTAATTTTGATAACGAACTAATTTCTTTCATACTAGCGGTTACTCACTCGTTACGCTATGCTTAGATTGTTTATAATTACTAGCACTGTTGGCCTGATTGCCTTCACTGCTTCACCAGACTAATTATTACATTATTTTAAATGAACTACGTGTAAATCTATTTTAGTATTATAATATACTATAGCGTGTCTTCATTTTACATGCAAAAGATACACGTCTATTCAAATGCAGATGTCTCGCTAAATTTCAAAGCAATTTATGAAGAACTTTTGGAGATTTAAGATTCTGAATAAACTAAAATTTACATTATTACTAATATTTTTTATTAGACAATAATATTTATTATGAGTTTTTGGTGGGATTTTGGTCTGTCATGTAGTGGATTTTATATTTTATTCATAATCTTATGTTACTTGACTCTATATTGTGTAAAATTGGTGGTATTTTATGTGATATAGTTTGTTTATTGTGCATAAGTGAAGTGAATGGAAAATAATACCACGGACCATGAATTCTTAGATGCCACAAAAACTCCATGGAAAGTTCTAACAAGATGGCCACCATCTTGTTAGTTCATTGTAATTATATCAAGAAACTTGTAATATCGATACTCACTTGACAATGGCAGTAATAGTCTACTAGAAGACTGGTTGCCAAAAGTAAAATAGAAGAAGAACTTGTAATACTATTAACTACTCGACAATGGCAGTAATAATCTAAAAGATTGCTTGCCAAAAGTAAAGAAAAGAAAAAAATATAAATGAGAAATTGTAGTTACTATAGGGACATCTCACTATACCTACCTAACCCGCACATCTAAAAAACTTTATGTCCACTACGAACTGCGCGACCAGCATTACCGCTAAACAATTTAGATTTATGTCATGGTTTTGTTTCTATACTTTTAGCAATTTGTTTCATGCCATTTATAGTTTTCATTTTATTGGTATCGAGTATCTATTAATTAATAGTTCGTGTATTTGAGAAAACGGAGTTATGCTTTAAATTTATTTTTCAAAATTTGTACATTTAAAATATGTAAATCAAAAAAAAAATCTATATGAACGGCGACATTTGAACTTTGTTGTAGGTATTTAAAAATTGTAAATGTTAAAAAAATTAAAACGATTAAAATTGGATTTAGCTGGTTTTGAAATGTAACGACTTAATTAATCATCGGATAATGATAGGAAATTCTATCTATCTACACAGTTGGGAATTATTTTATTCAAAAAACTGTCTTATTGCGTCGGAATAAAACTATTTAAGTATTAGTATACATACATGTGTAAAGATAATGTAATTTATCCACAGATATCCACATGAAAATAGAACTTATCAACTTAGGTGCTTATTCCGCTCCTTCTTAAAATTGTATATTTATTAGACAGGGCCAAAAAGATCAACTATAATGATAAAATAAAAATTATTATCTATAAAAAGATCAAATTTTTCAATGGGTTCAAAAGAATTAAATTTACAGCGAGAAAAACAAGAATTTCATTTTGAGTTCAACTTTAACTTTGAATAACTTTCAAAGGAGTGAATTTAGCTGAAAATGTTAAGAAACGTTTTTTGTAGAAAATTAAATTCCCTTCAAGAACCTCTATTGATTTTTTTCCGGATACTAATTTTTAAGTGAATGACAAAATCCTAAAGTTAAAAATGAAATTCTGAAATCATACATCATCATACATACATCAATCAATTTTCAAGGCGTGGTTATGAGAAAACGGTTTATCTGACAAAAAGTTTTGATCAGTCTTTTTTTGTAGACAATTACATTCTCTTAAAAAAATGTCCCTTAGTCAATTTCATTTACCTCGACGGTTTAGAAGTTATGAGACAAAAACCCGCTCCGGAAAAAAAATCAAAAGTTCCGATGATAGACCTCTTAATATAAATATTAAGGGCTCAAATTCTCACAACATTGTTTTTTTGTCATCCCAAATAATATTTTCGATATACTTAATAAAAAATAGTTGATTTTTTTGGCCGAGTCTAATATTTATAACGACACCGTATCTAATGATAAATACAATGCAATCCAAAAACAACGATAAACATTGAGAAATCCAGAATCTATTGGCATTCATTGCTCTTATGCCCCCACGCCTCTCGGCAGCTAAACATAATACATTGTCTGATCCTAAAAACGCAAGAGACCACGAGAGTTGCACTGAAGGGTTAATAACATGTATACAAGCGGTTAAAACAGCCTACAACCCTGATTGATTTCTAAATATTCACGGAATGATCCCGGGTAACTGCACTTCTAAGAGTGTCGCTATGAGTGTATGACGGTCATAATCCATCTCGACTAAGGTATTAATTATTTTACAATAGCTTCTACGCGCGGCTTCGCTCGTATTAATGTAGATTAGACCCACGGTAAAGGGCAGGGGCACCACGTCTTTTTCTGTACAACTGACAATATGTATGCAAAATTTCATAATGATCGGTTGTGTAGTTAAGGTAAGAAAACGTAACAAACAAACTCACATTAACATTTATGGTATTAGTTATGAAATTACTAAACGATTACTAAATAGTTACTAAATTACTAAACAGTTACTACATTACTAAACAGTTACTACATTACTAAACCGTTACTACATTACTAAACAGTTACTAAATTACCATTTAGTTTACAATGTATTTTGTGTTATTATCAATGTAGCGATTTCTCGCGGATTTACACGCGTTTTCTATGTATATTTATTTTCGATTCTTTGTTTTATATCCAAAAGAATAACCGACTGGAAGAAAATGACAAATTTTCATATAAACTTTTCATTATTGAATTACAAAAAAAACTTCTTAGCTCACATTTAAAAGCAACTCGCATGAATATTTTCACTGCCTTAGCCTTACTTTTGAATGTACGTAAAATAAATATTTTAAAATATACAATTCTATAACAGACCTTCTGCAATACAAATTCAGTTAGGCATTATTTTTTAATAAAAGGAACATTATAAGCAAAGTTGACGAATTTTATTTTCATATTGAATAAAATTATTATTTTTTATATAGCTTCGTTTATATTATTATATAATATGGATATATAAAAATTAGGTACCTCGTATAGTTTATCAGCATGTAGCGGCATCTCTGTCATCTCTCGACCAGTGATCGCCCTCGGCGGTAAGTGATTATTGTTAAAGGGCTGCTCTGTGACCACGCTGTCAAGGCTGGCACCCATATTTGCGTAGCCATTTGTATAAACCGCATTGTCATCTAACCTGAAGTAGAAGAAATAAAAAAATATAATTCGGAAGAAGTGAATACAGGTTATAAATATGCAATTCTATAACAGACCTTTATATAGGTAATACAAATTAATTTAGGCATTTTTTTTATGTGAAACGTCTATAACGGCGGATCACAGTGTCAATCCGCCTATTTGCGTGGCGACTATACGATTTTGAATTATTAATCTTTGTATTTAAGGACGAGTAAATGTAAATTAAATAAACAGTCAACTTTTTGTTGAAAACAATTCTTAATATTTTATTTTTGATTATGCCATATTTGTAGGCGGTAGAGCCACGCTGAAGCTATTACTGGTTACAGCATGAATGGGTAGGCTCGCCCGGGGTAGTACCATCCGCTCACAAAAAATCGACGTGAAATTATAGTGCTTGCATTATTGCGTTTCGTTCGGTTAGTAAGAGCGCCGAAGGCCCAACTCCCTCCCCTACTTCCCGATTCCCCCCACATTCCCCCCTCCCCCCATCCCACAAACACAGCATGGCAACGCACTTGTGACTCCCCTGGTGTTGCTAGTGTCTATGGACGACTATCCTTTTATGCATAATAACCTGAACAAAATAATTTCGATGTTTCACATCTACCAGGCGTCCCGCTACGGCTATATTTTTTTCTAAATAAATGGTAAGTTTTATTCAAAGATAAACTTTCGAATTTTATTTTCATATTGAAAAATAAATATATTAATAAAATTAAAGTTATCAAAATAAAAACATTGGTTAACATTTCAAAACCTCACTCGCAATTTGACTAAATGCCTTTATTGTTTTCAACATTGGTAGACATCGTCAAAAGAGAAATAAACGCATCGTTACATACGTGCCGACATATATTATAAACAATAAGTGTTGTGAGAGAGGAAACCCAGTGGAAAGAAACGAGAAACACCTAGCCGGCTAGCCACGTGGAGACTGCATCGCCGTGAGGTATGTGCCAAGTTTCCTTCCTACCTTGTCCCTAATCGTAACTGATCGCAATAGTTGAATATCAAATATAGCACCCCCGCAAATACAGTCCACTTAAATTGAACATAGATAACCCCGCACCCGCACGCCCCCGGTGACGTCGACAACGCCGCGGCGTCACCAGGAAGCTTGTTTGCTTTGTTAACTAAAAATTTGGGGCCTTTCTTTAACAATCTCTTCATCTATTCATGTCCAACTAATTTAGCCAGATCGGTAGATAGTTAGGTAAAGTGTTAGACATGGTTACTGCCATTAAAATAATGCAAAACACGTCTATAATCTCTCATATATAAAGAATCTTTTGTCTTGCAAAATCAATAATGGAAACTGAAGCGAACCGTTGATAATGCGACACCTGGTATTGTATGGTATTAGAAGAATTTATAAATTATGAGGAAAATGGCAAGACCTTCACGTGATCTTGTTCTCGTAATAACAACTGTACAGTGCAATTGTTTAAATCTATTCTTATACTTGACAGTCATAAAACTTATGCATACGACTGTTATAATAATGAGAGTAATATTTAGTTGTATATGTCGGGCCGGAGATAAAAGAGCGTCATGTAAAAGTGACATCATGATTATAATTTGATGAATCAATCAAAATCAAATCAAGAATACTTTATTCAGTTTAAGCCCTAAGAATTCACTTATGAACGTCAAAACGACCACTGCACCGGTTCGGAAAACAACCCAGTCATCGAGAAGAACCGGCAAAAAACTCGATCGGGTACATATTTTTAACATATAAGTATATTTCCAATACATCATACAATCGTTTTCAGTGGATGCACAGAGAGGAGTAAATTCCAGACATCACCATCGTTCAAATATTGATCCACTCTATAATAGTCTTAATCCATGAAGAAAATCATTCCCGGGAATTTGACCCCCTCCCCCCCATTTATCGCGTATAATCTGAATCTCTAAATTATTCCACCCCTTAGGTTCGTTCACTCGTCAAAAAAGTAAAGGATCGGCAAACGACATATTTCGAGAATCCACGTTGAGATTTTCGATTTTTGAATCTTTTTTTCAGTTGCCTGGCCACCCGTTTTAAATCTTTCATAACTTTTTTCATAGAGGTGGGCAATAATGGGCTATGGGCATACTTTCTACGAATTTTCAAATTCTTACGCAAAAAATTAGGGAGCCTAACTTCCCAAAGCTAGAACAATCGATTGAAACGTTAGCCGATACAAAAATATGACACTGAATATAGTTACGACAAATTATCCGTAGATGTGACTAGCCCAACTGTCTGAGCGAGGGTGCCGCAACATCATGGCTTTAATTACGCAGAACTATTGCTCATATTGCAAAGAACTCCAGAACTATTGTAAAGGAGCCCAGAACTCCTTAGAACTATTCAAAAATTTATTTTTTTGCATACTTATACTGTGTCATTTTTAATGGGCTGCCATGGCTTTGATTATGCAGAACTATTTATTGGTCATATTGCAAAAAACCCCAGAACTCCCTTCAGGACTCCTCTGTCACGACCTTATGGGGTTTTTAATATACGGAACTATTTTTCTAAATTTTCAAAACAGAACTATTGATTTGAATATCAGAACTCATCTTTGTTTCACGATTCCGATATCTTTGTATGCTAACCTTACAGACATGTAGTTTTTGGGTTTAAAGCGGACAGATATACAGACAAACGTGGCAGGGGAATTTGTTTTATAACGTGTAGTGATTTATGTTCAGCGACTCTATATTCCGAACGGTCAAAAAGTTTGTTATCGCATACAATTTCACTTTTATTACGTGTCTTAATTTTAATACCAAAAAAGTGAATAAAAATATTTGTTATCCGGTTGTTCGGGCTGTCACATAAATCTTCAGTAACATCGCTAATACTATAAAATACATTGTAAATATAAAAAAAGGTAAATATGTTTACAGTAATAGTGTTTCACGGCTTTTACAAAAATATGTGCATTGCAAGATAATTTACGATATGTTGATAACTTAGTCGAGTTGAGATATCTGTGTTTATTTTAAGTGTTAGGGATTTAATTTTATCTCAAATATATATGAGATTTTAATGATGCTAATATTATTATTGCCCGTGTTTAAGTTTTAACTCATCTTTCTTTGAATGATTAGTATTATAATAGTGATAATGTAGAGATATAAAGATTTTAGATAGTCATCGTCTTTATTTAAGTGTCTACAGCTATGATCTTAATAGATATGAACTACGAATGTGACATACTAAAGCATATCACAGTATGGAGTTCCTTACTACATAATTTTGTTTTTAAATCATTTATTATCTCCTAGAACGGAATTATAATCGTTATCGTTTTTTTTATTTAATCGTATGGTTAAATAGAGTATCATTTTTTATTATCTTCTATATTATATTCTAGTTGTCGCTGCGAGGTTCAATTTATGTGGAACTGTGCAGCGGACAAAAATATGTTACTCTTTCGCACTACGCGGAGAGCACGTGCAGGGGAATGAGAGGTACACCTCCTGTGAACTTTCCTTCCACTAGCTTAATTATTCCACTGGCGAACATTACCGAAATCTTTATTATTTATTAGTTTACAGAAAGTGGTAAATCTTTTTGCTTGTTCTAATATGTAGACTTCTTCCAACTTTTTTTTTCGAACTGACTACGCTAGAGGCCTAGCAAGGTCTTAACAATTTCACCGGACTAAACTTCTTCCAACTGCTTTCATTAAATTCTTTTCTTATCCGTAATTCTTTTAGTATTTCTTATCATCTTTTGGACTGTTTTCAAAAATATTCCAACAGGTGCTTGGCGATAGATTGTCAACTTGGCGTGGTTATAAAAAAACGCTACTATTACGCTGTGGTTCAATCACGATGTTTCCTTCACCGCAGTTGCAAGAATTCGAGTCTATATCGTCCCACGCGGTGTCCAAACACACTATCAATTATACCATAATCCCTTCATTTCCTTATTGTACTCATGTCCATTTTAATAGTTTTTCTCGTCACTACTATAGTTCGTCTCCCACTTTCTTTATTACTACCATGTCTCTGGCTTTTATTATATTCCTTTGGACATATGCCTGTTGTAAGTTCAGCCAGTTACAATGTCACGGTTATATGTTGTGACAAATATCTCAATTTCGTAATAGAAGTTTGCCAGTAGTCTTATCACCACATGTAAATCTAATCTGGACATCACGAGGCTAATATACGTTGTGATATCATTTGCAAACATTGTCGGGCATACGTCATAATTCACACCTAGGTGCAATTTGCTACTGAAATTTGAAAATGTATCTTGTGGAAAACAAAATGATGTTGCTTTACTTCATTTTTACACTCTAAAACTGTACGATCAATTTTAGAATATAAATATTTATATTTATTCTTTTATTATTCATTTTATCATTACATAGTATAAACCAAAGTCCCCTACCGCGTCTGTCTGTCTGTCTGTTCGCGATAAACTCAAAAACTACTGAACGGATTTTCATGCGATTTTCACCAGTAGATAAAGTGATTCATGAGGAATATTTTGGTATAGAATTTGTCAAGGATTTTTTTATAATAAGGGCGGGACAACGTTTGCCGGGCCCGCTAGTCCTATAATTGAAGTCGAAATAGACTATAACCTTGTTATGAAATACTTTATAGAAATTAAAGTGATTTCATTTTACTTTTAAATTTTGATGAAAAAGTGTTAGCCAATTGATCCTTTTTGTATGTATCAGTAAAAAATTATGAATGTTATTCATTACATTTTTACATCTTTTATTGCCGACAACTATAAATACATTAGAGAATAGTAGAGTACAGTACGACTTTATCATTGGTAATTTCTTTGATTTGTCTTGCAATTTAGGTGTCTGTGAGAGAGTTTCACAAACTTTTATCTATTGGAGAACTTATCCAAGTACACTACTGGGGTTTTGGTCGGGATGTTAGTCTGTAAGTCTGTCATGTAGTGATTTTTATATTTTATTCATAATTTTTTTTATCTCATATGAGGGAAACGAACACGTGGGTCACCTGATTTTAAGTGATCACCACCGTCCATAGACACTTGCAACATCAGGGGAGTTGCAAGTGTTGCCATCCTGTGTTTGGGGGAGGGGGGAGTAGGGAAGGGAGAGGGAGGAATGCGAGGTGGGCCTCCGACGCTCTCACTAACCGAACGATACGCAACAATGCAAGCACTGTTACTTCACGCCGGTTTTCTGTGAGAGAGTGGTACTACCCCGGGCGAGCCGACCCATTCATACTGAAACCAGTAATAGCTTCAACGTGGCTCTACCACCTACCTAATTTTCTGTTATTTAACTATATTTAGTAACGTTGGTGGCATTTTACGCTATATAGTTCGGTTATTGTGCGTAAGTGAAGTGGATATAAAATACTACCTCGCAGCATTAATTCTGCGATACCACAAAAACTCCTTGGAAAGTTCTAACAAGGGGGCCACCATCTTGTCAGAACATGAAAATGATCAGGAGACATTTGTAATATTACTATCTACTGGACGGAGGCCTACCTCCGCATCAGGTGACCCACCTGTTCGTTTGCCTGCTATGACATAAAAAAAGGAACAATCTAGAAGATCGGATACCAAAAATAAAGTAAAAAAAATTAGTTCCCACTACTATTTAATCGGTTTCGTGTGTTAACTTCTAATAATAGAATGTTTGGTAAAACACTGAGTGAATTTATATGCACCACTACACATCAGTAATTTGTAGCGACTTCGCACGCATTTTCTATGCAACAATTTTTTTGCCTAAACAATACATATAAACGAATAACTGAGTTATCAAGTAGAAGAAAAAGATGGATTTTCATTTAAAAACTTTCATGTTCCTTTTGCCACTTTAGGGTCTGCATTTCCAAAAACTCTTCCTTAACACTCACCTACAGTGTAAAAGGAACTGACATATAAATTTTCATTACCCCAGCCCCGGTATTTGGGCTGTGCGTTGATATGTCAGTTATTCAGTTACTTTTTATATACGAGTCCGTTACATTACAACAATAATAACAACGTTATACAATCGTTCATATAACATGTTTAATTTAGTTAATATTCCCGGTTTTTTATACACCGATAACGAAGATTTTTAGTTTTTTTCGAAGTTATACAATGAAAAGAAAAATGATGAGAATAAATTTTTAGAACGCATACCGTCACGAAAAACCGACACCCTGAAGTTATTACGATGCGCGCGCATACCGTTACGAAAAACCGACACCCTGAAGTTATTACGATGCGCGCGCACACCGACACGAAAACCGATACCCTGAAGTTATTACGATGCGCGCGCATACCGTTACGAAAAACCGACACCCTGAAGTTATTACGATGCGCGCGCACACCGACACGAAAACCGATATCCTGAAGTTATTACGATGCGCGCGCATACCGTTACGAAAAACCGACACCCTGAAGTTATTACGATGCGCGCGCACACCGACACGAAAACCGATACCCTGAAGTTATTACGATGCGCGCGCATACCGTTACGAAAAACCGACACCCTGAAGTTATTACGATGCGCGCGCACACCGTTACGAAAACTGAAACCCTGAAGTTATTACGATGCGCGCGCACACCGTCACGAATAACCGACACCCTGAAGTTATTACGATGCGCGCGCACACCGTCACGAATAACCGACACCCTGAAGTTATTACGATGCGCGCGCACACCGTCACGAAAAACCGACACCCTGAAGTTATTACGATGCGCGCGCACACCGTTACGAAAAACCGACACCCTCAAGTTATTACGATGCGCGCGCACACCGTTACGAAAACCGAAACCCTGAAGTTATTACGATGCGCGCGCACACCGTCACGAATAACCAACACCCTGAAGTTATTACGATGCGCGCGCACACCGTTACGAAAAACCGTCACCCTCAAGGTATTACGATGCGCGCGCACACCGTTACGAAAACCGAAACCCTGAAGTTATTACGATGCGCGCGCACTCCGTTACGAAAAACCGACACCCTGAAGTTATTACGATGCGCGCGCACACCGTCACGAAAAACCGATACCCTGAAGTTATTACGATGCGCACGCACACCGTCACGAGTAACCGACACCCTGAAGTTATTACGATGCGCGCGCATACCGTCACGAAAAACCGACACCCTGAAGTTATTACGATGCGCGCGCACACCGTCACGAATAACCGACACCCTGAAGTTATTACGATGCGCGCGCACACCGTCACGAAAAACCGAAACCCTGAAGTTATTACGATGCGCGCGCACTCCGTTACGAAAAACCGACACCCTGAAGTTATTACGATGCGCGCGCACACCGTCACGAAAAACCGACACCCTGAAGTTATTACGATGCGCGCGCACACCGTCCCGAAAAACCGACACCCTGAAGTTATTACGATGCGCGCGCACACCGTCCCGAAAAACCGACACCCTGAAGTTATTACGATGCGCGCGCACACCGCCCCGAAAAACCGACACCCTGAAGTTAGCTATAGTCAACATTTTATTTCTTTGTATTAAAACTTTCAATGTATTTCCTATTGTTAGTGTCGTTTTTTCTACAAACGTAGAATAAGGCGAAAGATAAATTTTTTGAAGAGAGTTTTATCTTGTTAGACCAAAGAAGTATAACTTCTAACGCGTGTACATACACAATTTTTTTATCATCATCATATTTTATATGTACAAAATTTGAAGATCTTAAAAAATAACGTATTAGAAACGGCTAAAATAATATTTAGCGTATTTTGAACTGTAAAGACGCGTATTTAGAAATATATTTTTATTAATTAGTAAAGCAGTAAACAGTTAATATAATGTAATAATTAATAATTAAATATACTCACTTATAAGTTGCAATTTTTTTGTCGAAGCAAAATTTCTCCTCACAACATGTCCAGTACATTGTCTCCAAACAACTGTAAATAAGATTAATTTGAAATTATTATGTAATATAAATATATATAGGTTAATACAATATCAATAAAACATGTAACAAATCCATTAAAATACATAATCATATTAGGTGAACCAATTTGTACCTTAATCGTGTCAACGAACGACCTCCGACATGAGGTAATAAAACTTATTTACCTTATTTAATTATATCCACTTAAATTTAAATAAACTTATCTAATACGATTGAATATATTAGTACACTAGCTTCTGCCCATGGCATTGTTCGTGTTATAATGGAACATTATTTTTTTATGGGTGAAACATAGCATAGTTACTTTGGGCTAACACTAACACGCAGTGGAAGCTCTCAAAAGGAAAAGATACCTCAATTTTTAAACATTCTTCATTGTTGCTCCGCTCCTATTGGTCTTAGCGTGATGATATATAGCCTATAGCCTTCCTCGATAAATGAGCTATCAAGAACTGAAAGGATTTTTTCAAATCAGACCAGTAGTTCCTGAAATTAGCGCGTTCAACCAAACAAACAAACCCTCCAATTTTATAATATTAGTATAGATATATCCATCGTCCATGTACAATTGTGTTTTTCTACGTTCAAACAATTTATAATTAATTTACCTTACTTTATGTTTTATTTAACAATGTTTCCTTTTGGAATACCTATTAATTATGGATTTAAATTAAAATGTTTACTAATTTGACATAATGACGATTTAATATACTATTACGTTAGTCTTTAGTATAGTTTTAGGTTTTACAACAGTCCTACGTCTTAAAGCATGTTACCGAATTGCCGTACTGTGATTTTAAGCACTATGTCAAGCTGGTTTTGGTGTCAAAAGGCTATTATAGAGTGGATTAATATGTGAACGATGGTGATGTCTGGAATTGACTCATCTCTGTGCATCTAAAAACGATTGTAACGTGTAATGTATTTTATGTTAAAAAGATAAACCCGATCGAGTTTCTTGCCGGTTCTTCTCGATGAGTGGGTCGTTTTTCCGAGCCGGTGGTAGTTTTGACGATCATAAGTGCCTTCTCAAGGCCTAAATTGAATAAAATATTTTTGATTATATTAGCTTTTACACGCGGCGTCGCTTACATTAATGTGGATTTGAACTAATCCTCACAACCAGTACTTTTTCTGTATCAAAGGTACTCTATGCCTTTTTTATATTCTTAACAACATGTATGCAAAATTTAGAAATTCAATTGAATGCTTAAAGTGTAATGATTTCTATTTTGTAATTAATTTAAATGATTTAATATGCCCTTTATAATTATAAAGTAAAATGATATTCAAATGATTCAAACGTCTACTTCCGGTGCCGCTACAACACATCCGAGACGCGACCGGAACCCGTAGTCCGGTGAAGTTGTTAAGGCGTTGCTAGGTCAATAGCGTAGTCAGTTCGAAAATATAAAAAAAATCGACCGGAACATTAACACTAGCACCACCCTATTAGAGATTTCGGCCTATAAAGGCAAGATATCGTTAATCGGACACTCACTTGAGTCACTTCTATGTCGAAGTTATTGTAAGGCGAAGCTCTACTCGGATAAATAGTCACAGAGCTTCTTACAGAGTGTTAATTGGTTTTCCTGACTGATCGATTATACTTTTGTTTATTACAAAAGCGTGAAACCATAACAAAAAGACGCACATTCAATGACAGTGCGTGGACACAATGAACACGTCAAGTCCAATGACAATGGTATCCCCATACTATACCGGTTAGACCTGTACCAACAAGCTTTTCGGATTTCGCGTACATTTAGTAATTTAAATTGGTAACACTATCGGCTGGCGGTGAAGGAAACATCGTGAGGAAACCTGAACCTAAGAAATGTTCGTGTAATACTACTGTACGTGGGAAAATATAGAACTATGGATTTATCGAAGCTTGAAATCGCCAATACGTCGTGGACTGGCGTGGTTATTATGCCCATACCTTCCTTTAGGAAAAAGCCTATAACCCCACAGTGGTTCTCTTACGGGCTGATGTTGATAGTGTAACTGCCACGGTACAAGCGTCTGGATACCCTAAAATAGGACTCAACGAACGGTACCAGTACAAAAATTGAGCTACTGAGGGTGTGGTTGTAATACTCAACAATCTTTTACGGAATGAGATGATGTTGAAATATAAATTATTATAATCACATTACAAAAACATATAAAACATACTCACGTTTCGAATAAAAACGGCAAAAAAATACACGTAAGTTGAAACCATAACAAAAACACAAATCACGACTGGTTTTTCGCACTGATGTCACAGTACTGACTGTACATAGAATTAAGGCTATTATTAATTTTATTATTAGCGGTTGCCCGCAACTTTGTCTGTGGTTATATTTATTTAAAATGTAGATACATATCTCGATAGTGTAAACAGCGCGCGCGTCGAAGAAGAGTTCACAATTGTCAGGATTTTTTCCAACTCGCTTGCCATTATATTTTGCTTCAATTTAAACAATATTTTTTGTAAATTATGATCTACATGTTGTTCTGATATATATATCGGGGAAGCCACTATTGACCTGTGGTACCGCGCTATTGACTATATCGGGGGTGTTACTAATGACCTCAAACGGTATTGGTTGAAGTTATCGGCCGTTCATTATTTACCTCGATGTGAGACGCCATTGGTTGGAGGTATCGGCTGTTTACATATCTTGATGCCTAAAAAGGCGACTGACGACTAGAGGCTGGATATACACGCTCAGAGAGTTGGGCTAATCACACTTAAGGATAATTCGTCGTAACTATAGTCTGTGTTGTGTTTCTGTATCGGTTAACATTTTATTCGATAGTTCTTGGTGGATTGATCGATCAAATCATAACCATGTCAGTATGCATGACGTCATACTTCTATATGGACGCCATTTTATCGCTGCCCCGACATATACATTGAGCGGTATTTTTTTGGCAGGAAATAGCTTATAGTTTCTCGTCAGCGACATGCTAGTGTGCATACGCGTGATCGATTGTATTGCGCTTGCGTCAAACTTGCGACGCGCTTAGGGGCCTGTGTACATCTTCTATTGATATTTTGTTTTGAGATTGTGCAGCTCATCATATATTTGATTGATTAATAAACTGCATAGATGTGTATATAATTACTGTTCGGAGTGCCAATAGATGTGAAAACCAGACTATTAGTCTGACACTAATTATAATAATTTCAATTTACATATTATGAAATTTAATTCGTTCACACTATGATTAATTTAAAAATACAAAAGAGTACACAGTTATTCTATTCCATTGAGTTTTTACGTCTGACGGCAGTCCTTATGGCTGCCTCGAAGTTTTTTGAAGTAATACTTCTTTTGGCGCTTTAGGGAAAAATGATGAGAGTAAATTTTTACGATGCGCGTGCACACCGTCATGACAAACCGACACCCTGAAGTTAGCTATAGTCAACATTTTGTTTCTTTGTATTTGTTGTTTGTATTTCTTTGTATTAAAACTTTCAATGTATTAAATACCTTTTTTATATTGTTAGTGCCGTTTTTTCTACAAACGTAAAATTTGTTACGCCAAAGAAGTATAACTTCTAACGCGTGTACGTAAGTACACACACACTTTTTTTCTTAAAGTCAATAGTATTGGAAGTTATCAATCTCAAATATACCAAAGTTTTTATAACGTAGTGGCTTTGGGACAGCCTCACGGCAGGGGCCTCCTAATAATATATCGAGTTCAAAACTAGATAAACAACGTCATATATTAAACTTAAATATTATATCAAAAAATCTTGCTATTAAATCCGGTTAGTTTTTATACATAAATCGACTCTGATTGAAATGATTATTCGTCTAATGATGATATAATGATTATACGAATTAATGTACATATAGATAGATGCCGGGATCATAAGGTAATAGATAAAAACGAAAGAGAAGGTAATGGAAGAGAGAAGTTAGAAAAATTGCTTACTATATTATATCGATACATAGGTAGGTATACTTCTGCTCTAAAGAAAGTAGGTCCATTGAACTAAAATAAACATCGGGAAAAGTCGAAAAGCTTGCACCTTTTCAGATGCACATTTGTGGGTCGCTAATACTTGTGATGTAAGCCTTTAATCAAAAAAAGAATCAATCAAAAAATTGAATTTTATAGGGAAATGCATTTAAAGTTTGATCATGCTTATACGTTCCACTTAAATTAATCTTAAACATAAATAAAGCGCTTTAAGTATATTTTAAAAGTAGGGATAAGTTGTGTATGTTATATTGCTACTTCGTTATTATAGATAATATTACCATTTGTAACATAAAGACGTTTGAATGAGTGTTTTAAAAAAGTTCGTAGTTAATTCGCTTTTTTTTTTAAATCTATACGTATAATAAGAATGTAAATCGAACGTGTCTGTACTTTTTAGATGTTTGTGAATAAAATTGTTGCAGGTGTCTTGGAATAAGTAATAAAATACATTTTAATCGTTTTTAGAAATGTCTGATATTATTGACAATAAATATCAATTTTACAAAATAATTTCAGACATAACTAAATAGTATATAGTTATGCAATAACGTGAGCTTAGTTACTGTTTGCTATACTTCTTTTTTTACCTCATCGGTGTTATTAGAAAAAAGTTAAATACGTATTGAATACTCGCTTTAAAACGGTTTCGAATTAAATACACCGCGGTCGCTGAATGTTCGCCATGTTGCTCATTTGTCTCGCTTTGGTTACGTTAGGTTAGACTTGCCAAAAAGGATAACGCGAACTTGCCTCGGGCGAGCGCGGTACGTTTAATTCGAAACCGTTTTTAACCAAGTATTTAACTTTTTTGTAATAACACCGCATAAGTTTTGGCGTTTGGTTACAATCTCATGTTAAATGACAATGTGGTCTAAAGATGGTAAACACGCTAAACCTAGAGGAACTGGTTCTCAAGTGTAGCTGCCAGAACACACCTATTTATTTATTTGCAAGGCACACATTACAGATAATAAGTAACTATGTTTACCATTACAATTTATAGTTTAATTTTTTACCGCTATATTATCCGAAACTATATGTATGCACATCTATGCTTAATAATAATACAATCTTATACGAGTATGCTAACTTAAATATATTGTTGGAAATAAATGAAAATGTCGGGTAGTTATACTGCGGCGGCCCATATAATGAGCGGCACTTACCGTGTTAACTCGCTCTTTCGGTAGCCGTCATAATGTGCGATAGCTCTGTCCGAACTCGTGTCGGTTATTTAACGAGTGGTTAATTGTTAGAATTTATTCTTAACAGTTTATAGCTGAATTGGCCAGTTCTGTTTTTTAATAATCAATAAATGTTCAAATTGCTAACAATATAATATTACGGAGAAAACCTGTGTTTATAAAATCTATATTTGCTTGGCAATAGATTTACACCTTGAAGGCAGTAACTAGCCAGGCAGGCTTAGAAAAGGTCTAACCACCATGCTATGGTTCCATCACGATGTTCTCCTGCACCATAAGCTCCCTTTCATTCGGATTAAAACCTAAATCTAACAACGCGGAGTCTGAAAGTAACTACTGATACATCATTGCTTCAAAATTGAATACTCAAGATTTCCCAACTTACCTAGACTAATACAAATTGAAGTGGTTTGAACTGGACAAATTATAATTTTATTATTCACATTAAGCACAAAATTTAAAAAAAAATACCCAAAACACAACTACACACACTAGTACACATTGATGCTAGGACGTGAACTTAGGTACTGTCAGATATACTTAGTTTCCTATGGAGTTTCTTTTTATCTTGACACATGAGTGACGCGGTTATCATTTGACGAAATGAAACGGGGGAAATTTTGCAGTATATATAAATATTTTTCACACCGGAATATCATTAACATGTTTTGAAGTGATGATCGTTGTATCATCACGCTTGGATACCGGTTTTTTCAGTGAGTTTGGACATCGCGTCGAGTGACGTATCGTATCGTATTGAAACCGCAGAATGATATATATATATTTTTTTTATTGTAACTCGGCAAAGTGACTGTACTGTGCCTGATGGTAATCACAGTACAATCCAAAAACAGTGGCGACCACCGAAAGACATACTATCCATCGCCGGTCGCCGCTGTCATGCCGGCCTGAAAGCGACCCAGTCAGGGACAGCCCCCCCCCCGGTTGCTGGATATACACCGGCTGATCCCGGAACGCGACACGCCCAAACGTGCCACTATGGCGGGTGTTCCACCTGGTGTACGGTGGTCACGATCCAGTCTGGTACAGACACCCTACCACCCCGCAATTAAATTAATTAAAACTTGGTTAGCTTGAAAATCCATCGCCAGTGTAACGTTTTAAAACAAAACCATGATAGATAAAGCCACGCTGAAGCCATTATTGGTTTCAGCACGAATGGGTCGGCTCGCCCGGGGTAGTACCACCCTCTCGTAGAAAACCGACGTGAAGTGACAGTGCTTGCATTGTTGCGTTTCGTTAGGTCAGTGAGAGTGCCGGAGGCCCACCTCTCCTCTCCTCTCTCCCCTCCCTCCCTTTCCGCAAACACAAGCTGGCAACGCACTTTCGACTCCCTTGGTGTTGTTAGTGTCTATGGACGGTGGTGATTATTTAACATTTGGTGATCCACCTGTTCGTTTGCCAGCTATGACATAAAAAAATGAAATTTGAAAAATTATTACATTTTGGTCGTATTTCGACCACTGAGCTAACAATAGTGTAATTGAGTTTCTAGGAATTTTAATGCAATTTCGTACACAAGCGTATATATTCTATCTAGGCATATTAATCGATTTGTCTCTTTAAGTAATGTAACTCAGATGTTAGTTCTAGCGTATTATAAATGTACTTTAATGCCAAAACCTCAGTTGGTTTTCATTGTCCGCACCACTTGAAATGGCTCACACGGTAAATCAAAATTAAGACTATAAATTTAATAAATACAAATAACAAGTCTAAAATATTGACTACATAAAAAACACAAATTATTAATTACACTCACTATTGGCATGATTTGCATAGATTCAGTAGCATCTTTGTCGGTCACATAATGACAATCTGTGCGCGAATGATTTCACATCTCAGCCGCAACGACTGGACTGGCGACGTCACTGAAAACAAATATTTATTGTTACTTTATTATTCAGATTCCTTAATAGATTAGCTGTTTAATGTGTTTACTCTTTTATAGAATACTATCAATTCCCCGCGACTTCGCACGCGTTTTTATACAATAATTATTGATGTGATAACTTTTTATAAATCGATGAACGCCGGCTGCTCGCAGGAAAAAGCATGACTCGTTGACACGTTCCGCCTGAGCCGAGCGTACAAGCGAGAGCACGGAATAAGCGATAGAGAGGCGTGACCCATCTATCTATACTAGTGGGCACCTAGTGGTCGAAAACCATCATAATTCATTTTACATTCAATAAGACCAAAGAAAATAATAATATTTCAGTGGTTTCATAAATTTATCAATTTATAATTAACGCATATTATGAATTTACATATTATATTATTATAAAATTAACCTACAATTTAACCAGTCTTTTTCAATTACATGTGTGTATATGTTGTATGTCATTCAAGCAGTAGTGTGAGTAATATATACTTTAATTAACTTAATGTGTTTTTAATGCATTTTATGCACGACACCTAAAAGTGACACCATGAAGTTGGTCGGTAATAGTCTGTCAAATTTTCTTGAGAACTGATAGCTATCTTCAAGGTTGTTATTCAAATATATAATAGCCCAAGTGGTTTATACTGTGCGTTGACACATCAGTCACTTATTCTTTTATGTATGTAAACTAATATCCGCACTCGTCTTCATCTGCGTTTGATGCAAATGATGATACCATTTTCTTTGTGTAACTCTAACGGTTGGTTTATGCAGCATATATCGAAAAGGCTCTAAAATGGTTAGAATTTTTCAGGCCTACTTTACGCTATTATATATTATTTTGATCTATAAGCTTATATTACTGCGTAGTTTCGTCGAAATCCGTTCAGTAGTTTTTGCATGCAAGAGTAACAAATATCCATCTTCATTTCGAACTGACTATCTGTTGGTCTGTCGAGTTTTAACAGTTTTTTTAACGAGGTATTCAGCCGAAAACTTTCTTCTTTATACCCAATATTTATTGCTATAATATTATATTACTTGTAGTCAAATATCTACATATACCGATCTTTATGGCGATCGCTTGACAGGGATATAAGTTGATGGACTGCAGCGCCATCTAGTTGTGAACTAATAATATAATTAATGTAAATAGGTAAAATGGATAATACAAATACTTTGCGTGCTACTTTTTTTAGTTTGATTTTTGGCAATTAATCTATTAGACTATTACTGACATTGCTGAGTAAACAATCTAACATATAAAAATTTAGTATACCTTAAAAATCTTCATAAAGATTGGCATTTCTTCAACTTGAGCCTAAATATTTTTAATCACAAATTGAATTATTGTCAATACTGGTTATTGTTATTAATTATAAGTTTCATCAATCTCGAACAGATGGCGCTTTAAATAAGTTGTTTGACTGAAAAGTGTAGGACCAACTGTTATAAGCAGTTGGTTGGTCCTACCGTTGGTCCTACAGTTATAGATATCTATGATATCTCATAGATGGCATCACGTAATAATTTTGAATTTCTTTTTCAATGACTAAGCCACAGCAATGCGTGGCTGGGTCATTTAGAACTATTATAAGTGTCTTGTGATCATTTCAATGTTCTAATAATATGGTTGCCTTGTTAGAACTTTCTAGGGAGTGTTTGCGGCATCCTAGAATTCATGCTCCGTGTTATTATTTTCCATCCACTTCACTTGTCCACATTAATCGAACTATATTACGTGAGACGCCACATACATTACAAAATATAGAGTCAAATAACACAAGATTATGAATAAAATATAAAAGCCACTACATGACAGACTTAGAGCCCGCTAAATCCATCGACATAAATATCATTACATAGTATAAAACAAAGTCCCCTCCGCGTCTGTCTGTCTGTTCGCGATAAACTCAAAAACTACTAAACGGACTTTCAAGCGGTTTTCACCAGTAGATAAAATAATTCATGAGGAACGTTTTGGTATATAATTTGTCAAGGATTTTTTTTGTAATCAGGGCGAGACAACGTCTGCCGGGCCCGCTAGTATACTATATTATAAAGAGGTATACTATACTATATTATAAAGAGGGATACTATACTATATTATAAAGAGGTAAAGTTTGTGAGCTTGTGACGTTGTAGGGGGTAATCTCAGGAACTACTGGTCTTATTTGAAAAATTGCATTGTTATTATATAGCTCATTTATCGAGGAAGGTTATAGGTTATATACCATCACGCTAAGACCAATAGGAGCGGAGCACCAATGAAGAATGTTTCAAAATCGTTTTTTTTCCTCTTGAGAGCTTCTGCTGCGTGATAGCGTTAGCCTAAAGTAACTATTCCACCCGGACGAAGTCACTGGTTGAGTCTAGTTTTTAATATTTTTATATAGATAACGTTCTTTACTTAAGCGTATTTACTCGTAAAGTTACTACCTACTTGACATTAAGCAAGTTCTTAAATTGAATAAATAAATAAATTTCGACATAGCTTTTCCTGTCAACACTATCTGTAGGGCCACTCCCATTTCTTGGTTAACCCTGAACCACCTTCAATTGCAAGTTACTCAATATTTAATGTTATCATGATAGGGTTGTCAACTTTTAATAAATTAAAGAATACTAGCGTCGCTTCCCGGCTTCATATATGTGCAATGTACTAAAGTGGCGACAGAAGTGTCTTAAACGATTTAGATCCATTTTCTAAGAAGTAGATGACCGAGAAAACTGTATAAGTGAGAAAAATTGCTAGGTCCCGTCATTAATTTTCATTGAGCGAGTAACAGAACCCTCTATAATGCTAGTCACATACATGACGCTTCGAGTACTTGCTGCGTTAAAAACTAACCTAATATCGATAATGGCGCAGAATAATTTTCGCATATTGTCGTCATTAATAACTCATAATTAGGTTTTCCAAGTACCTTTGATTTGTGTAAAAACGATGGGCCCAGTTATCGTACTGCGTCTATCGCCATGTAGTCAGATAGTTCGTAACGCACGACGGTAATGTCATCTCACGCCTACATTTATTGCGATCATGGACAAAACTTCTTGGCGATACACGCAGGTATGTGAGTAACATAAGAAAAAGTCATTTTCCCTCGCGAAACTCTATAACTAATACTAGTCTATAACTCACTAAGCAACAATTCAGTATCTTTAAACTGATATTTATGAATCATTCATAAATATCGTGGAACTATGTACATAACGCTTTCTTATCATATTTTATCCGAAAGGGTTGTTGACAAACCGACATTTGATAAAATTGATGAACTGAACAACACCTACAATATGCAAGTAACATCTAACGGATTTGTTTTTTCAAGTGAATATTAGTGTAAGATTTTTTATTTTCTTTTTGTAAGCTTATGTGTCTAATTCTCTTCTTATCTCTGCTGTACCGTGAAGCTATGGAACAATCTCCCGGCCAATGTGTTCTCTCCTTCCTATAATATGGAGTCCTTCAAGCGTAACGTGAAGAGACATTTATGCAAGCCGGCATGACAGCGGCGACCGGTGAGGGATGAGGGATAGCGTGTCTCTCGGTAGTCGCCGTTGTTTTTGGATTATACTGTGCTTACCATCAGGCACAGTACAGTCACTTTGCTGAGCTACGATAAAAAAAATAATAATAATAATAGCTATAGAAAATATACAAACATATCACTGCATATTTGCTGTATTTTTTAAATCTTTATAAGTGAGAAAAGTCACTTCTATACCTTTATAAGCGATAAGCGAAAAAGTTGTAAGAAACCTTTACAAGCTAAAAAGAGATTGCGGTCTCTTGAACTCAAGTTTCATTGTATATAATATACCAAAGTTATAGATTCTTCACACAAATATAACTTTTCTTGTTGCGCGTAATTTTAAATCCATTATATATTCTAAGATAATTATTGAGTTAATAATTCATCTACATTCAATGCCGAAAGTAACTAATATAGTTAGTAAAAACTAAGCGAACACGCAGACAGACAAGAAAAGCAACTTTGTTTTATAATATTCATAGATTCAAAAATAATCAACAGGCGCTTGGGAGGCTCAACATTTGGAATTATTTGTTATTTTATGTACTAAAGAAATCGGAAAAAATCGGCACCTCAACAGAAACAACCTGATAACTCCCATAAACACATAACACCCATAAAAACATCAAAGTAGATTAACCCTTTTAGATGTAGAAACACATACACACACACGCAAGCGCGCGCGCACGCACACACATGCAAACGCACACGCGCACTCACACACATGCACACGCACACGCGCGCGCACACCCACACACACACATACACACACACACACACACACACACACACACACACAAATACGCGCGCCCGCGCGCAAACACCCAGGCATACGCACATGCATGCACAAACAAATAACATCATAATTCAGTAAAATATTTATTATATTTGTTTTGACTTCAGACTCCTAACAGTATACGAAGAGTTTTATTTTTATATATTTACTAGCACTTCCACGTGAGTTCGTCCGCGTTAAATTCCAATAGATAACTTACACAATAAAAGTAATATATCGCTCTAGAAATTACGTGTAGTAAATTATTGATCTAAATCCATTCAGGCATATAGTTTAAATTTTTTAATAACGTCACGAAATTTTTACTCGACTGTATCATAAAATACTTTTAAAAACGGAAATAAATGAGTCACAGAACAAAGAAATTAAAAAATATGCAGGTAAGTTGCACTTATTTGTAAATTCTTATCGTAAGAAATATGATACATTCAATGCGCTGGAATGTGTTATTGTAAGCCGTAAACCAACTAAGTATTGGTGTACTTGATAACCGAGACAATGTCACATCTGAAACTTTAATCTATGATACTTGAAGCATTCTATAATCCTCGTCAATGTTTTTGACCGCTCTGAGTATAGCCGTTAACTTAGGGCTTACGCTTTAGTAATATAGTCAAGATATTAATATAAAAAAAGTTGAAGGGTTATTATAGGAAACTAAAATTGGCATTTATTTATCCCTAAATTTGTTTTCGAGCTACTATATACAGAGCGGTCAAAAAGTTTGAAGCGCACTCGACTCGCACGTGGTATTTTCTTTAACATTTATTTTTAAATGCCCATACTATTGAAGTAAGTTAGCGGATTATATTTCAACATAGTATTCCAACACTCTTATAACTTAAAACGTGAATTTCTTGTAAATTTATTCCCCGTATCTCGAAAACGGCTCTAACGATTTTGATAAAATTTGATATTTAGACAAAGATTTAGTTTTTAAATTTAACTATATATGTGACTTTCCCAAAAGAATCCGATGTCAACCAAAACATTTTTTTTAATTATTTATTAGAACTTAAACCCCATATAGCGCCATCTAGTAAATGTGTATGGTACTTGCATTGTTACCAATTAATGATAGCCTTCTAGTATTTCAAAATTTTGTAAAATGGTGCTGTATACCATTATCTGAATTACGTCCCGCTTATATCAAATAGAAATAACGCATTTAATCTGATAACCAATCTAACGGTCTCTCAGGTACTATATCTTTATTTCCCTAGTTCTTCCTGCCACCTTTACTATAATCATCGAAGAATTTGTATCCGAACTGACTTTGCAGATGGGAATGACGTCCAATACAATAGACCTACACTGGATACGCAACATTCGGTGGCAACAGGTCGATAAAGAAGAAGGTATTATTTCTATTTACATTTAGAGGTTAGTATAACTCATAATAAGCGTTTTGCCGGGATCTCGGTCTGACATGCAGTTAGTGGCTTTTATATTTTATTCATAATCTTGTGTTATTTGACTCTATATTTTGTAATACTGGTGGCATTTTACGTAATATAGTTCGATTATTACACACAAGTGAAGTCAATGGGAAATTACGGAGATTAATTTCTGAGATGCCACAAAAGGGCAACCATCTTGTTATAACATTGAAATTATTACAAGAAACTTGTAACATTATTACCTACTCGACAATGACAGTAATAATCTAGAAGTATAGTTGCAAGAAAAACTCTTAATATAAAAGAGGAGACAAACAAGAATACGCATTGTGGCTCAAAAAAAATAACGCAGAAGGTCCGAGAGTTGCCATTCCCATGCTACTTAAAACTTTTGTTTTATCATTTTATAAAGATTCTTCAATCATGCACAGTTGTTAGGTGAGGTAATAAAATAATTAAACGGAATTAAACTGAGCAATGACTGAAGTTAGATTAGGAACATATCAAACTTTCTATAAAACTGGTTAATAATCAAAACGCAAATGGTCACCTGCAGTTTAGTTGTAAAAGAACAAATACGGAGTAAAAGATAAGAACCATTTGCTGAGACCACTTGGGAACTGCGACTGCCTCATTGTGCGATCTCTGAGCCTTGTCGTAATATGTTTAAAATGTAATTGAGTACTAATCTATACATATAATAAGAAAGTAAATCTCACGTGTCTGTACTTTCTAGATTTGTGTGAAAAAATTGGTGTATAAGTAACAAAATACATTTCAGTCATTTTTAGAAATGTCTGTCTGTCTGTCTCTTTGTTTGACCACGCATCACCACTAAAATACTGCGTTCAAGATAAACCTTCAATAAATCATAAAGCATATCCTCGAGTGACATTTAATCTTGGTGTCATTAAAATCGGTTCACTCTATCAAAAGTTGTTGTGGACTTAATACATTCACATGATTTTATTATTCACTGTTTTTACATTAGGCATCACGCCGACGTTGTCGTGGGCACAGGTAGTAGCTGTTTATAGTATTCACATTCAAAGAATAAATACTTTTATCGCAGTACAAGGCATTTTAGCTACCGACGGGAGTAACGGCATAAAAATAAATGGTTAAATCTTGGGCTTATTGCTCATTGTTCTCTGAACAGTATTAAGGTCAACCCTTGACCTTAAGAAGGTCTGTGTTCAAAACTAAACCATTCTGAATGTTAACATTTGCATACAATGGAACCATTGTCGACTCTGCATAGAATTGATCTAGATATTTTCTCCCACTAATGAGCTTACATTGTGATTCACTTCTCGAAGAATGTTGCTCTAAGAACTCGTTGCTTTAGTTAAAAAAAATCGAGGCAGTTACAAGGACTACCGACAGAAGTGATAACTCAAAACAATCGAATAAACGTCATCTCTTGAATTCTCACAAAAATTATAGTATGAATGACAATATATAATTTTAGAATAGTTATATGAAATTATTTTTTTTTTAGCTTTATTTTTCAACAATCTATTATTTTTTTTCTCCTTTTCATATTTAAAATTATTAATTTCTTCTTCATTCTTTTTGGCAACCAATCTTTTAGATTATTACTGCCATTGTCAAGTGAGTGTCGATATTACAAGTTTCTTGATATAAGATATAAGATAGTGGCCATCTTGTTAGAACTTTCCATGGAGTTTCTGTGGCATCTCAGAATTCATGGTCCGTGGTATTATTTTCCATTCAGTTCACTTATACACAATAAACAAACTATATCACATAAAACACCACCAATTTTACACAATGTAGAGTCAAGTAACACAAGATTTTGAATAAAATATAAAATCCACTACATGCCAGACCAAAGTCCCGCCAAAAACTCCCTTATTTGAAATTATTAGCATTAGTGTGGTTTTTATATCTATTTGCACTCGAAGCAACAATTATATACATTTTTATAAAGTCTATTAATCAATAAATCGTAAGATGAGCTGCAAATTATCAATATTACATGTACACAGGCCCCTATACCACGCGTCGCTAGCCTGACTCAAGCCGCGCAAACGCAATACGGCCTGTACTGCTTACGTAGTATGTCATGACGCGAATTTATAAATTTATCTTCTGTTCTAACTAATACTATAAAAGTTAGTTTGTTTGTTTGTGGCGCTCTCACGCCTTTACTATTCGACTGATTTCTATGAAATGTTGTGTAGACATTGATGGAGATACAGAAAACGTCATGTGGTTCCTTTTATTAAGCCTTAAAGTTCCTTTCAAAGCGATGACAGTTGAGTTAATAGCGTATTCAGACACCGCGTCTATGGACTTAGGTTCGAATCCTAGCAACTGAGTCGGATATAACCATAGTATCATGGTAGGGCGTTTTTTAAGTCCGCCTGGCAAGCTACCACCCTCCAAATTAAAATCTGTCGCCTAACATCTGTGGATGTGTTCCAGCACACGCACTCCAGAGCCAGCCTCTTCTTGGTTTAGCGTGCTTACCATCTAAGATCACATCGTCAGTTAACATTATATGAGATAGTGATCAAACGCTATATTTTGCTGCGTTAATGCAAGCGAAGTCACAGGTCAAACCTAATCACTACCTATTATAAAACAAAGTCCTCTGCCACGTCTGTCTGTCTGTCTGTTCGCGATAAACTCAATACTACAGAACGGATTGATCATGCGGTTTTCACCAGTAGATAAAGTGATTCATGAGGAAGGTGTAGGTATATAATTTGTCAATGTTGTTTTTAATATCAGGGCGGGACAACGTCCACCGGGCCCGCTAGTGAATTATAAAAGAAAAACGTCTAAATATCTGTTATACATACGAACAATATCGATTATTATATACATTTACTCATATAGTAAATTTCTCTCTCAACTTTATATGGAACTTAATACGCAATTTAGCGTTTAGAATAATATAAAATAATTATCTACCTAGCAAAAGTAAATATTCATAAAAAAAAATCAAAATCCTATTTGATATATACTCACCCAATAATAAAGATTAATAATTGATTAGTAGTAACAGAATATATGAAGGTACAATTATATCAGACGGTGCACTTGTCGTTCACATAACACTGAATGGTAAATATGTATTGATAAGCCAGACTATAAATACTTATCAACTGTATCGTGATAACGTAGTCTCTTTTATACTAAATCCCGTGTTAATCATCGATGCGTACATTATCTACATACTTTCCGTCATCTGTCAATTTGTATATCAAGGTCTTGGGAAGATTTTTAGGAGATAACATTCTTGTTTTATTACATACTATCTTCCATCAGCGTTCTAATATTTTGTTTTGTTTTTTAGAGTTGGTTTGTTTGTTTGGTTGAACGCGCTAAACTCAGGAAATACGGGTCCGATTTGAAAAATTCTTTCAGTGTAAGATAAGTAGTAAGTCTAGTAGTGTAGTAGTTGTAAGTGTAAGATAGTTCAGATAGCTCATTTATCCAGCAAGGCCATATATATAATTACGCTAAGACCAATAACAGCGGAGCGCCAACAAAAAATATTTCAAAATCGTTTTTTTTTTCATTTTGAGAGTTTCCGCTGCATTTTTAGCCCAAAGTAACTATTCCACGTGGACGCAGGTCGCAGGGAGAAGCTAGTTTATACATAATTATACACTGACTGGTTTTACGGTGACCACTGTGGATAAAACGTAGTTCTTTTTGAATTAAAATCAAAAATGCTTTATTCAATTTAGGCTCTGAAAACCCCCATTTTTTCTCGAAATGACTACGCTATTGGACCTAGCAAGGTCTTAACAGCTTCACCGGACTACAAGGCTCTGAGAAGGCGTTTACGTCAAAGCTACCACCGGGTCGGAAAATAACCCAGTGATCGAGAAGAACCGGCAAGAAACTAGATCTGGTTTAGCTTTTCATATATACTAATGTTATAAAGAGGTAAAGTTTGTGAGTTTGTGAGATTGTAGGGGGTAATATCTGGATCTACGTAACCGATGTTGTAAAATTATTTTACCAATAGAAAGCCACGTTATTTGTGAGTGTCATAGGCTATATATATTAACCCGAAAAATAAAAATAAAACTTTTTTGTGGTAATCGGATTTGCAAAGTAAGTCGGAGAAAAACGGTCGAACGAAAACGTTTCCTACGAACGCTGCCTTAACGATGATAGATATATGATTAAGTTCTATAGAAAAGTTGTAGAGCTTGATAATGCCTACAAAAAAGTCACAGACAGCATATGTCTAACTTTTATATTTATGTCACAAAAAGAAGTTTTTTATATTTAAAAAATAATTTAAATCGTTAAGTGATGTTTATTGGTCATATTATCAACAACAATTATGAATTCTTATCAATGTGTAATCGAGCCACAGCAACGTGTGGCTGCAGCTAGTGATATATATTTTTACAAAACATAGATGGTTTTTTTTTTTCTGCACATTCGTCGCCCATTTTTTTGGTATGCTTTTTACAGTGGAAGGGGCGTTAAAAATCGTATCCGTGAGCATCACCATCGGGGGTTCTTTTTTTACATATTTATCCTTACCCTTATAATAGCCATAAAGATTTTTTTTTTATTTATATAAAGACGTTATTGCCTGAAGGGCTTTGACAGATTCAATTAGTTTGAAGACGAACATAAATAGTTTTAAGCCGAAATGGCTATGAACAAAAAGTGTTCTCCAGTATAGTATTCGTATCTATGCAAAAGGATTTCAAAGAAGCTTAACCTTTCGTTTTACCGTGTATGAAATCTAATTAATTGTTCGACTACTAACTAGATGTATAAAATAAATAAAAAAAGCCGTGTGTATAGAGAGCACGCGGTAGAAATGAAACTTACTATTCTGATTAAGTTTTAAGAGAATGAGATAAATACACGGAGTTGGTAGATATTAGTTTTCGGCATTATTTTTTAATATATACTAGGGGGCCCGGCGGACGTAGACCCGCCCTTATAATAAAAAACCTTGTCAAATGATATACCTAAACCTTCCTCATAAATCACTGGTGAAAACCGCATGAAAATCCACTCAGTAATTTTTTACTTATCGCGAACAGACAGACAGATGTGGCAGAGGACCTTGTTTTATACTATGTAATTATTAACAATATTACACACAACACGCAGAACATTTTTTAAAAGTGCGCGATAGTCACTACGATCCAAAAGATAATAACGTCAGACACCGAAGCCAACCTCACCTGCACGTGGTGTACACTGCTGAATAACGAACGAGGCAATGGCGAAAGCGGGTTGGTAGGGTTTTACAGCATGACTGGGTCGCAACCACCATGTATATGACGAAAAAGCCCGTCATAGTGATTCGCTTTTGCGAGTCGCGTTTCGGGATAACCCTTTTCGCAGGCCGGCAAAACAGCGGCGACCGGCCATGGATAGTGTGTCACTCGATGGTCGCCATTGTTTTTGGATTGTACTGTGCTTACCATCAGGCATAGTGCAGCCATTTTGCCGTGCTACAATTAAAAAAAAAAATATTCTGCGGTTTCAATACGATACGATACGTCACACTATAAAACAACTCTCTCTGCCTCGCCTTGTATAAACTTCGACTACATTAAGAATATACTGATGTATATAATGTAATCATTACATAGTATAAAACAAAGTCCTCTACCGCGTCTGTCTGTCTGTCTGTTCGCGATAAACTCAAAAACTACTGAACGGATTTTCTTGCGGTTTTCACCAGTAGATAGAGTGATTCATGAGGAAGGTTTTAGTATATAATATGTCAAGGATTTTTTATAGTCAGGGCGGGACAACGTCTGCCGGGCCCGCTAGTATATGTATATAATATATTGATGACATTTATAATTTAACTAGCTAATACCCGCTTCGTCTGCGTCGTTTATTTAATTGTTTTCTCATATCTCAAAGGGATTAGGTAGCGTCCTCAACGACAACTCCCAGCCGGCTTGACTTCTTCCGACACTTCCAACATTTATCGTTATATTTCAACCAACTGACATGAAATCTCGATAAATTATTATTATTTTTTTTTTATGTCATCGGAGACAAACGAAAAGGTGTGTCACCTGTTGTTAAGTGATCACCACTGTCCATAGATACTAACAACATCAGAGGAGTCGCAAGTGCGTTGCCATCCTGTTTTTCTAGTGAATGGGGAGTAGGAATGGGAGGGGGGAGTAAGGAGAGGAGAGGAGAGGGAAGCGGAGGTGGATCTCCGGCACGCTCACTGACCGAAAGAAACGCAACAATGCAAGCACTGTTACTTCACGTCAGTGTTCTATGAGAGAGTGGTAGTACCCCGGACGAGCAGACCCATTCATGCTGATACCAATAATAGCTTCAGCGTGGCTCTACTATTTACTAAATACCAACTTACCAAATACCTTATATACCTTTGTCGTGATTCATTCTATCTATTAATTTAACCGGATGAAAATCCGGTCAGTAGTTATTAATTTTATCGTGAACAAGCAGAATAACGCGGCAGATGATTTTTTTTATAATATGTAGCAACTAACTTTTACCCTTAAGGTAAAAGGGTACTCTTATGTCCTTTTCTGTACCATTGATCATATATATGCAAAACTTTCTGATGAGCGATAGAGAAGTTGAGGCGTAGAAATGTAACAAACAAAGTTATATTCGCATTTATATTATCACTAACTTTTGCTTGCGGCTTCGTTCGCTTTGATATAGATATGACTATCCATCGGGAAAAGTACTTTTTTCTCTATAAAAAGTAGTCTCTCTTTTTGTACTGATCAATGGAGTGCTTAAGACGTGAAACAAACTCACATTCGCTTCTTTATATTATTACTTAGGTTTCGATTATGTTGAATATTTCACGTCTAGTCAAATATGGTCTGTGGGAGTATAAAAAAGCCGTGTGTCACGTATAAGGCATAACCCAACGTACGTTACTTCCGATATAAGGTCAATACGAGTCGACGGCCGACCTTGGCATTCGTCCAAAAATACATATTCGATGTGTCTTTAAATTGTGCATTTTTAATAGAAATTCAATCAATTTGATATGAAATTGATTGAATTTAAGAATTATGTATGAGATGACGTTTGGATAATTGTGGAATAAATTAAATTAGCAGTGTAGTGGTTGAAATTCGACCGTAATTGATTAAGTTTTCGGGTTTTATTAACGAAAAAAAGGGATACAAAGGAGGAAGATGCACTTAACTGTGTTGACTATTGTATATGCCTATTTATATATATATCATTACATAGTATAAAACAAAGTCCCCTATCGCGTCTGTCTGTCTGTCTGTTCGCGATAAACTCAAAAACTACTGAATGAATTTTCATGCGGTTTTCACCAGTGGATAAAGTGAGGAAGTTCATGAGGAAGATTTTGGTATATAATTTGTCGAAATTTTTTTTATAGTCAGGGCGCGACAACGTCTGCCGGGCCCGCTAGTTCATAATAAATAAATAATTTCTAATAAACAACGCCTTCCATAGAAACATCATATTTCGAAGTGGATAAGTCTTCTAATGATAATAAAAAGAAAACAACGAAAATAGCAATAACATGTAATTAACAACAACAAAACTGTTCTGCATGCGACTGTACTGCAACTAGTAAAAACATCATGAAGCATATCCTCTAGAGTAACTTAGTCTTTATTTCATTCAAATCGGTCCACTGTATCAAAAGTTATTGTAATTTGAATGACGGGTCGAGGTAAGTACGAGTGAAAAGTAGTAATCTACGAGTATACTAATTAATAAAGCTTATTTGTTTGGTTGAATGCGCTCAATCTTCAAAAGTTATTGAGCTTTACTGGTCCGATGTAAGTACGAGAGAAAAGTAAATGCAGTTAATACATTCAGATGTTAGATAGCTTATTTATCGAGAAAGGCTATATATCATCACGTTAAGAGCAATAGGAGCGGAGCACCAATGATGTTTCAAAATCGGTTTTTTTTTCCTTTTGAGAGCTTCTGCTGTATGTTAGCATTAGCCCAAAGTAACAATTCCACGCGTACTAAGTCGCAGGCAGAAGCTATTGCTATATAAAATTAAAAACAAACGTATATTCATTATTGTTATTCTAAGTACATTACTAAATACCATTGGATATGGCCTCTCGCAGCCACGTTTGTGATTAGAATTATCAAATCTATTGAATTACCTTCTATATGCACGTGACTATTACTATATACACTGTACAGTCCTATACAAAGCGCGTAACACAAATTTAGGTATACATACGTATTATGTTATTTATATAATATTGTTACAAGATAGGATAAATAAATGACAATATTAAATTCATATTTGTTTCAACTTTGACTGTATTATGGGCAAATCCGTCCTTACGGCGTATTCAAAGTCGCCAAAGGGTTAACGAGAATTATAGATGCTTAAAACATTATAAATATATATAAAAGGCTGTTTATTCCACAAATGGTTACATTATTGACTTACAATTTGTTTTTTTTTTTATATCATAGGAGGCAAACGAACGGGTGGGTCACCTGATGTTAAGTGATCACCGCCGTCCATAGACACTAGCAACACCAGGGGAGTCGCAAGTGCGTTGCCAGCCTGTGTTTGGCGGAGGCGGGAGGAGGAGAGGGAGGGAGGGGGAGAGGGGAGGTGGACCTCCGGCGCTCTCACTGACCGAACGAAATGCAACAATGCGTGCGCTGTTACTTCACGTCGGTGTTTCTGTGGGTCGGGCGGTAGTACCGCGGGCGAGCCGACCCATTCAGCTGAAACCAGTATCATCATTTCTCGTTATTTCGTTAAGGTAAAGGCCTCCTCCAGAGAAAGCCAAGCGTCGACCCCTTGCAACGGTCCATCGTCAAACATTAATGTATTTAATCTATGCTAAAATAAGTAAGTATATAGTCTTTAGACGTGGTTTGAATATAAACTTTTTATTAGATGTTAAATGTAATTTTTCCTATAAAGAAGTAACCATTATGTTTTATTATTTTTTATCTGCTTAACAATTTCATAAATCGCTATTATTATTGTCAAAATATCTTAGTAACATCAATCTATATCTATCTATTATTGATTACTGGCATATAATGTAGTTAATGTTGATTACTAGGGTAATATAAAACAATCTATACTAATTATTATTTTTTATTATTATTATAAAGAGGTAAAGTTTACGAGTTTGTGAGATAGTAGAGGGAAATCTCAGGAACTACTGGTCCGATTTTAAAAATTCTTTCAGTGTTATATAGCTCATTTATCGAGGAAGGTTATAGGCTATAGGTGTTAGCCCAAAGTAACTATTCCACGCGGACGAAGTCACGGGCAGAGGCTAGTATGTAATTAAAAGAGTATCGTTTTTGGCGAGATCTTAGTCTGTCAAGTTATGGGTTCTTATTTTATTCACAATCTTGAGTAATATGACTGTATATTTTGTAATATTGGGGACAGTTCACGTAATATTTTTTTTTATTATTGTATATAAGTGAAGTGGTTGGAAAGTAAACAAGGGAGCCACCATCTTGTTAGTACATTAAATTACCTACACGATAATGGCGGTAATAATCTAGAAGATTGGTTGCCAAAAATAAAATATAAAGTATCAGAATTATCAAAATACAAAACTGTGTTTTAATAATTACTAGCCGTGCCCGCGACTTCGTCCACGTGGAACCTTATGTAAAAAACAAGATTAATAAAGTCATCTGAATGTATTAAGTCCATTTACTTATCTACTTTTCTCTCGTACTTAAGTCGCGTCGTCATTAAAATTACAATAACTTTTGATAGAGAGAACGGATTTTATTGAAACCAAGACTAAGTTACTCCCGAGGATATGCTTTATGATTTTTGTATATAAGGTTTTATTGTGAAACCAGTACCTTAGCAGTGATGCGTGTTCATACAAATAGACAGACATTTGAATTGAAATGCATTTTATTACTTATTCCAATTCACCTGCAACAATTTTTTCACAAAAATGTAAAAAGTACAGACACGTTAGATTTACATTTTTATTATATGTATAGATTAATTGTGAATGATAGAAAAACAGACTTGATCAATGTCTGTACTTCCGTTCCAATAACGTGTATGTTAATTTCGCAAGTCGTAGCTTTATTTTATTTTCTAGAAGAGAGAGACGAACTTCTTAGCCTTCCATGGATTCACCGTGTGGGTGCCGGGTCCATCGTGTGGCAGAGGGAGAAACTCAGAGCAGATCCCAGGACTTGCAACCCAGGTGTAGGTTTAAGGAGGCCCCCTTTGAGATGCGCGTCAACGCTCACCTTCACTGCTCGAGTTTCCCGCCCTGCCTAGCCAAATTTTTATTGAATGAAAACATATGAAAGATACGGCAATTGCAAATAAGAAATTCATTATTGTTCTTTCTAAGAGCGTGATCCAAAAATATTTTTTTATATTAAACTGGCGGATACCTACAACTTCGTATGCATTATGTATTATCTTAAATATATATTTTTAGGCGCAGAACAAAAATCATATTCACAACACCGCTTGCTTTCTGCACGGCAAGAAAACACACGTCATATAATAGGTATTACTTATAAAAAATGTAGTTTCTTAGAACTTTGATTTATTGAAATGAAGCCATCATATTTTTTAGATAAGGTCTATTATTTAAGAGGTAATATATATATTGGATTATATATATATATATATATAATATGTGAATCCAATTGTTTTATGGTACGTTAACAATGACAGATCATTATATTTATATATCTACCAATCATAAATTAAACTTTTGAACAACAGTAATGGGATATTCCCACGTTTTGTACAATTCCGAAACGATATTCATATAATGTGTTTATTAAACAACCAATATGAGTCAACGATAAAAGGTCAAATTTAACTGATTCACTGAACCCTTGCGGCCTTTCCAAAGAACCTGCTTTTGAAATCGCTACTAGAAGTTGTTGTTACTAAAAGAACTTATAATACAACTAGCTGTGCCCGCGACTCCGTCCGCGTGGAGCCCAATGTAAAAAACAGCGACTTATAAAATCATCTGAATATATTATCTACTTCTCTCTCGTACTTAATTAACTCGAGCCGTAATTCAAATTACAATAACTTTTGATAGAGAGAACGAATTTTATTGAACCCAAGACTAAGTTACTCCCGAGGATATGCTTTATGATTTTTGTATATAAGGTTTTATTGTGAACCCAGAACTTTAACAGTGATGCGTGTTTATACAAACAGACAGACAGACACGTCTAAAATATATTGCAATGTATTTTATTACTCATTCCTAGACCTACCACAATTTTTTTCACAAAAATCGAACAACTACAGCCACCTGAGATTTACATTCTTATTATATGTATAGATACATTATTCCTAAGTAATAAATAACAAATTACTGTACCGTAGTATTATTTTCAATAATTGTAGAACCTTGAGAATCTCTCTTGGCAACAGCGGTGTGACGCGAAAACCGATTCCATCTTTGAAAATCAATAAGAAGGAATTTCTTTATTTTTCGGAAAGCATGTACGTTCTATTTCGAAAATAGTCGCTGTATATCTCAAATCAAATCAAATCAAAATATTCTTTATTCAATTTAGACCCGAGAAGGCACTTATGAACGTCAAAAATACCACCGGTTCGAAAAACAACCCAGTCATCGAGAGGAACCGGTAAGAAACTCGATCTGGTTTATCTTTTCATAATACACGACATACACACATCAAAAAAGTCTAAGCAACATGCGTGATATTACAAATTTTACCATTTATATTAATTAATTTCTAAGTATTTACTCAAACAAAGTGCGTAGGTAAGTAAACTTTTTTGTTATTGATGACATACTGGCTGGTTGTAAAAAAAAATTGATTATGTTTTGTTTTTTCATAAAATTCAAATGATTGCGAATTTGTTTGAATTTAAGTGCGTTTTAATTGCTACGTTTAGTCTTGATTTTATAATTTTACCAACCATTTAAATAAAGTTAGCGACAAAATTGAATTGTTAGATATTCTTTACGTCATGAAGCGACGTCATTTGATGGCAGATGAAATGCAAAGAGCTGTAGGGATGTTGCAAGCGGGAAGTAATCAATCTCAGGTATCTCGACATTTTGGCATTCATATAAGTGTTATTTGTCGTCTTTGGCAGCGCTACAATAATACAGGAGAACCCGCTGAACAGCATCCAGGCCGTAAAAGGAGTACAACCACTCGGCAAGACCGGTACATACAACTGACTGCAAGACGCCAGCCGATGTTAACCGCTCGAGAGATAAGTTTGAGGCTACAAATTTCAAGTGGTGTTGATGTAAGTCCTCAAACTGTGCGAAATCGACTGCATGAGTACGGCCTACGAGCTCGACGCCCAATCAGGTGCCCACCGATACGTCACGGGAATCGCGCTCGTCGATATGAATGGTGTAGAGAACGCATAACATGGACCCAGGAACAATGGGATAAAATTATGTTTTCCGATGAGTTGCGATTCGGGTTTAAGCCTGATACAAGAAGGGTGCGAGTGTATCGTCGGCCCGGAAATACTGAAAGGCTCAGGTGCGTTCAGGAAGTTCATCCATACAGCGGCTCAACAGATATGTTATGGGCGGGTATTATGAAGAACAGGCGAACTGAGCTCGTTTTTGTAAATGGAAACATGAATGCTGAAAATTACATTGAGGATATTCTCAGACCTTATGTCTACCCATTTGCACGAACCTTTGGCTCCGATTTTAGGTTAATGCATGACAATGCGCGTTCACATACAGCTCGGCGAACCAGTGAATACTTTGCAACGGAGAACATCCGGGTATTGCCCTGGCCTGCACAATCGCCAGATCTCAACCCCATCGAGCACGCATGGGACATGCTCTAGAGACGTGTTTTGAAGGACTTGGACGGAGCGACAACAACCCAACAGCTGAAGGATTTGCTACAATTCCTTTGGGAGCGAATACCGCAAGATGACATAAACAGTCTCATTAATTCAATGAATAATCGTTGCCGACAAGTTCTGAATAGCAGAGGAGCCCATACTTTGTATTAAATTGTTCTATTCTTTCACAATAAATACATTTTCTTTAGAAATTTCATTTTGTAAGAAAAAAGTTTAGTTTCTTATGTATCTTAGTTTCTACAGTATATTCTAATATTGTTCATTTCTGTTATTAAAAGAACTTATAAAGAAGACAACAGCTGTTATTTTTACATCATAGAACCCTAAAGATATTATTTTAAAAATAAAATACAACGTTATAATGTGAAGAACCATCCTAAAATTTAAATTAGTACATGTTGCTTAGACTTTTTTGATGAGTGTATTTTTTCATTATTAAAACATAAGGACATATAGAGTTACATTCGTTTTTAGTGGTTGCACAGAGAGAGGCGTCACTTCCAGACGTCGCTATCGTTCACATACTGATCCACCCTGTAATAACCTTTATGTATTAAGACCCGCTTGACATAACACTTGAACCTACTATCCGGCAAATCGGTAATGTGTTTTGGGACTTTGTTATAAAATCTAACACTATTACCTAAAAAACTGTTACTGGTCTTAGTAAGCCTGAAACATGGAGTGACCAGTTTGTTATGGTTTCTGGTATTTACATTATGTCGGTCTTTTACTAAATCCAGATTATCTAAGTTTTTCCGGACGTACATCAAATTCTCAAGAATATATTGAGAGGGCAGAGTTAAAGTTGGCTAGTATTCGAAAATTATACTGAATAATAAGGTTGTGACAGAACTTATGACCCGAATAGGTAATTACGTTACTATGCGCAAGTGAAATGTATTAGTAATCCTGAGTTAAAATACGAAACGTGGATAGTAAGATGACAGAAGACTTTCTGGAAAGTTCTAAATAGAACACCACTATCTTACTAGAACGTTAAAGTAATCACAAGGCGCTTTGTAATACTTACCCACATGATAATAGTGAAGATTGGTTGTTAAAGTGGGAAAACAAAGACTACGTAGTGCTGGTCTTGGAGTCCATCATTATTGTTATGATATGGCCTAAGAAAGATGAATACAAAGATCGGTGTATAGAAAATAATTCCTTAACAAAAACATCGATTATAACTTCTTGCATAATATCAGATAAATAGTATAAAACAAAGTCCCCTACCGCGTTTGTCTGTCTGTCTGTTCGCAATAAACTTAAAAACTACTGAACGGATTTTCATACGGTTTTCACCAATAGACAAAGTGATTCACGGGGCACGTTTTGGTATTTAATTTATCAAGGATTTTTTTTATAATTAGGGCGGAACAACGTCTGCCGGGCCCGCTAGTATCAGATAAATAATTTAACATTTTACAGTTTTACAATATACACAGAATTTCTTACAGAAACTGTAATTACTTAATTGTTGTTAACTATACTAGAGAAACTACCCGAGTTCGTTCGCTTATTGTATTTTAAATCAAAGTAGTAAACGGCAAAAATATTAAAGTTACATATAATTTTTTATTGTCGTTGTTTGACTAAGTCTCTATTCATTTTTAAATAATTGATTTCAATATAATTTCGATTTTATATTATTACTAGCGGGCCCGGCGGCCGTTATCCGCCCTGATAATAAAAAAAACCTTGTCAAATTATATATCTAAACCTTCCTCATGAATCACTTTATCTACTGGTGAAAATCCGTTCAGTAGTTTTTGAGTTTATAATATGATACATTGTTAATAAAAGACAAAATAGAAACTCTAAAATGTAATGAAAAGTAATTTGTATAAACTCCCTTTTAATGAACTGTAATTAAAACTTATTCGACTTTCACTTTCGACGACATATCGTAAGTATTTGATTTTATTTAATGCATTTTATATACAACAAATTTATTACTACCCATAACTTAACCATAATTCAAATTAATATTAGGTATTACGGAGGATTACTTATATAAAAATTATGAATTTATATAATGTATATTTACCGGACGGTTGTCTAAAAAAAACACAACACTAAACACCGAATATCACTGAGTAAGTCAACAGCACAAACACACTAGTCGATGTCGGTAGTGAAACTGCGCTTACGTACGTGACGATTGACGGAGCGTACTATGTATCCAATCAAATGATTCATTGAGTGACCGCAGGTGAGTTGTGGTGTAAGTCACGAGCTGTTAGCGTTTACTAAATCACAAAGAATTGGACGTTTTCATATCAATGACATTATATAGTTATAATATCAATGTTTCATATAGGACCAAATTGGCACGCGTCAGATGAAGCACCACATCATAACTTCCTACGGTCCATGCTATAATGCGAGACCCAAAACCCAGCGTTCAATATCTTGTATGTTTTTACATGTACCGACGCACGCATTTTAGTTCGCTATAGAGTGAGGAGTACATATATGGTAGGTAGTTGCAAGGAAGAGATAAAATATTTTATAGGTGGTAGAACCAGACTAAAGCTGTTACTGGTTTCAGCGTGAATGGGCCGGCTTGCCCGGGATAGAACCACCCTCTCGCAGAAAACCGACGTGAAGTAACAGTGCTTGCATTGTTGCGTTTCGTTCGGTCAGTGAGAGCGTCAGATAACCACCCTTCACCACTACCCGCCCCTAAACACAGGGTGGCAACGCACTTTAGACTCTTCTGGTGTTGCAAGTGCCTATGGACAGTGGTATTCACTTAACATCACTTGACCTACTTGTTCGTTTGCATACTATGATATAAAAAAAAATCGCGCGATATCGTACAATTTTTCTTCCGCTTTTTAGCGCCACATTGATTACGACCTGATGAAAATTCTTTTAGGGAATTCAAATCGGTATAGAAGCAGCATTAGTAGACGAATATATGAAGAGGATTATTTTAACCACAGGAGAATTATTTGATAAATGGCTGCGAACTTTGCAAAAAATCTGTCTGTTTTATTATTACTTTATCATGGCGATCTATTAACATCCTTCCATGCACGCACTTCCTTTTATAAATACCTTCCCTATTATTTTTTAGCGTTAAACAATCTCATTTGATGTGATCCAAGACGGTAAGCAATCTAAACCTAAATGGGACTGGTTTTCAAGTGCAGCTGCCGGTATACACAAACAGTTGCTCAGCGACAGATTTTGAACTTGAGGGTGGTAGGTAGCCAGATGGATTTAGAAAAAGCCCTCCCATTGCAGTATCGTTTCATCAGGATATTTTACTTCACCGAAAACCCAGACTGAGTTGCATGGATTGGAACTTAAGTCCATCGCAGCGTTGTACGAACAAGCTATCCACTGCGCCATAATTACTTCTCTTGCTTGATATAGAATCTGTTCAGATGTGTGTACATACATATCTTACATCGCGATTTTACTGTAATATGTATTTATGATTTATTAAAAAAAATATTTGTATGTAATCCCAATAATCGCTACCTCTCAACACTTGACACGTAATAAAATATTATTAATATGACGTAATATAATAACTCGGGGATCTCGCGTTTACGACGTGACAGTAAGCTAGTCACCACATCCATCCGCCATCCGTGTATGATTTTTTTTGTGTTTAAAAAAATTATATTCTTTAAAATATTTTTTTTTATATATATCATAGGAGGCAAACGAACAGATGGGACACTTAAAGTGAAGTGATCACCACCGTCCATAGACACTTGCAACATCAGGCGAGTCGCAACTGCTTTGCCAGCCTGTGTTTGGGGGGATGGGAGCCGGGGGAAGGTGGGGATGTGGGCCTCCGGTGCTCTCACTGACCGATCGAAACGTAACAATGCAAGCACTGTTACTTCACGTCGGTTTTGTGTGAAAGGGTGGTACTACCCCGGGCAAGCCGGCCCATTCATGCTGACACCAGTAATAGCTTCAGCGTGACTCTGTCCGTAATTTCGGAATTTTAATGTATAACATTACTTAAATATTAGATTATCCTACCCAAATCAGATTTGAAACTTAATTACAAAAAGAAAGCATGCGATATAAAGGCCTATTAGCCTAAGTTAGTTCTTACTAATGGCAGATTAAAAATTGCCGATTTTAGACGACTGCCTATACATGGGACATTGGAGAGTGATTTTTAAAAGCAATCAGGAGATTCTATGAATTCATGTAACAATTTGTATATAAGCATTATATCAGCCATCTTTCTACGAGTTTGAAACGGTAACATTTTATAATGGCACTAAACGTTTCGGATATGAGCTACTGTTGTTGAATTTGTATCGAGAGATAGATATATTCTTTAGTAACGAAAAACTATATAATTAACATAGAACCTATGAACGTTATTGTTAGACTGCAGGTTATTTCCAACGCTATTAAAATCCTTTGACCAGTTTTTATGAGTGTTGTGTGTTTTTATGATTTCGGATTGTTTGAATCATTTTTACGCCAACATCAAGAAGTGTTACATTGAATAGCATCAAGGTAATTTGTTTTTCGTACGTTTTGACATACGCTATAGTTATTTGTTACATTTATGAATCAAAAGTTTTGTCATTTTGTCTGTTTTTAATAGATTGCAAATTGTGATATAAGTGGATCGGATAGCCTACAGGGTCAAAGAGTGGTCATCGGTATACGTAGCTTGGGTAGACCCGACACAAGGTGGACCGGTAACTTGGGAGTCCGCTGGATACGAGCAACGTAAGACCGGTTTTCATGATTTTCAAGGGAGACCTCTGTTCAGCAGTGTACGTGTTTTGGCAGAAATTATCGATTGTACTTGTTACTATATTTCGTATTTTTATTTATATATTAGCTGTGCCCGCGACTCCGTCCTCGTGGAAACTAATGTAAACAAATAGTGACTAACAAAACCATCTGAATATATTAATTCCATTCCACACACAGAAAACCGACGTGGAGTAACAGTGCTTGCATTGTTGCGTTTCGATTGGTCAGTGAGAGCGCCGGAGACCCACCTTCACTCCCTTCCCCTCTCTTCTGCACCCTTCCCCCCCAAATACAGGCTGGCAACGCACTTGCGACTTCCCTGGTGTTGTTAGTGTCTATAGACGGTGGTGCTCACTTAAAATCATGTGACCCACCTGATCGACTGCTTCCTATGACATAAAAAAAAATGTTTCTCTCATACTTAATTCGAGCCGTCATTCAAATTGAAATAACTTTTGATAAAGTAAACCGATTTTAATGAAACAAAGACTAAGTTACTATCGAAGATATGCTTTATGATTGTATTACTTATTCCAATTCACCTGTAACATTTTTTTTCACAGAAATCGAAAGAGTACAGACACGGTAGATTTACATTCTTATTATATGTATAGATAGAAGAAGATATAGATGTGTAGATACATAAATCATTACATAGTATAAAACAAAGTCCCCCACCGCGTCTGTCTGTCTGTCTGTTCGCGATAAACTCAAAAATTACTGAACGAATTTTCATGCGGTTTTCACCAGTGGATATAGTGATTCATGGGGAAGGTTTTAGTATATAATTTGTCAAGATTTTATTTATAGTCAGGGCGGGACAGCGTCTGCCGGGCCCGCTAGTATATTATAATATAGCTCTGTTGTCGTGTGGGCATCACTTAAAACTACTGCTTAGATGAGTCGTTACATTTCAAAATCAGCTAAGTCCAGTTATAATCGTTCATAAAACATGGTTAGTTTTTTTAAGATCTCCAGTTTTTATACACTGAGAAATAAGTACAAATTTTGCCGTCCATAAGGTTTTGTTTATGTTCTTCATATTGTAAAAGTACAAAATTTGGAGATCTCGAAAAATAACGTAAAGTATTAGGAACGGCTTAAATTGGATTAAGCTAGATCAAGTAGTTACTGTCAAACGACGGAACTATTTACAGGAGAACAAAGTGAGATGCATGAATAGTCTATAATACAACATTCTTAATTCAAGGAACGTCGGTTGGATAGACGAGTTATTTTTTTATAAATCATAAAGAAATCCGTCGCGGACGTCACCTTGAATGAGTTTTTCTAAACAATATGCCTTTATCACGACAGTAAACGCGTAAAACGGGGTAATAATGTGACTTTATTCTATACTAGCCTCTGCCCGCGACTTCGTTCACGTGGAATAGTTATTTTGGGCAAACGCTAACACGCAGCGAAAGCTCTCAAGAGGAAAAAAACCTCGATTTTGAAACATTCTTCATTGGTGCTCCGCTCCTATTGGTCTTAGCGTGATGATATATAGCCTATAGCCTTCCTCGATAAATGAGCTATATAACACTCAAAGAATTTTTGAAATCGGACCAGTAGTTCCTGAGATTACCCCCTACAACGTCACAACGACACAAAATCACAAACTTTACCTCTTTATAATATTAAGTATAGAAGTATAGATAAGCGACAGCACGTGACTTCGCCCGTGTCAAATTTGACATTTCGAAAGTCGGCGATGGTCTAATGGTTTGACCGGTAGAATTCCGATGTCCGCAGGTTCGAATCCCGACTAGCAACGAGTCTTTGGGAATTCGCGTACATTTAATAATTTAAATTGGTAACAGTATCGGCTGACGGTGAAGGAAAACTTGTACCTGAGAAATGGTCTTGTAGTCCCACCGTAGGTGGGAAAACATAGAACTGTGGATTTGTTAAGAGTTTTAAATCGCCAATACGTCGAGGGCCGTCATGAAGATTATTCCAGGTTTCTGTCTGTCTATTCGCGATAAACTCAAAAACTACTCAACGAGTATTTCATGCCGTTTTCACCAGAAGATAAAGTGATTCATGAAGAAGGTTTACGTATATATCTTGTCAATGTTTTTGTTATTGTCATGGGGCGACCACGTACGCCGGGGCCGCTAGTCTATACATATAATAAAAATGAAGTGTCTGTACGTAATATATCAAAATAAAAATTTTTGACTGAGTATGAAAGTATACACGCTTCTGATAACAAAAATGCAATTTTTAAAATTTTTGTCAGTCTGTCTATCTGTTTGTTCCGGGTAATCTCCGAAACGGCTGGACCGATTTTGACTACTTATACTTACTTATTACTTATATTATATTTATATAATTATTATATTTATATAATTACTTATATACTAAACTTTCTCTGTCAACTAACACGTGGATGTTCCAATTAATGGTAATCGGTCAGTCACATCGTTTATCGATATCAGATATACGGACATGCATTTTTATTTATTAGTTTATTAGTAAAAGTAGTCGAAATTCGTACAAATTTCATAATATCTTTAAGATTCAATACCATTAAGATTCGTCAAGATTCCAAAATTTGTACAATTATTGTAAGATTATAACGAATAAAGACTTAAAAATAAATACCTCCACACGTTAATGGTATGGAAAAATAAATCATTTTAAACTGTATGTATATTTTTAAAGGGTCAAAATATATTAAAAAAAAAAAATTAGAAGAAAAAAACAAAATATACAGATAAAACTTTTGACGCCCATATCAATATTTCTCCATCCCAAGCGATCGTAGTAGATGGCGAATTAATAATATTTAGTAAGTTATCAATATAACAAGCAAGTTAGAAAGTAATATCTAAAAAATGAAAAAAACTCCCCATGTTTATGTGAATGGGACGATCGTCATTTAGGCACGGTTAAATGGCATCGGATTTTGTTTTTCTTACATTTTTGGGCTATAAACTTACAATTTAAGGCCAAGTAAAAAGCCATAACTCGTTAACCTGCACCTCCCATGTTAAAAGTTCTAGTGTTATTATAAGTGTACTTTAACGCCAGAGATTCCGTTTTTTTTGCTGTCCGCATCACATTTCCACACGGGAAATCAAAATTAATAGCCTATAAAATGAATAAATTTAAATAACAAGTCTAAAATAATTACTAAATAGAAAAACTAATTAATTATGTATACTATATACTAATATTATAAAGAGATAAAGTTTGTGAGGTTGTAGGGGGTAATCTCAGGAACCACTGGTCCGATTTGAAAAATTCTTTCAGTGTTATGTATCTCATTTATCGAGGATGGTTATAGGCTATATATCATCGCGCTAAGACCTATAGGAGCGGAGCACCAATGAAGAATGTTTCCAAAATCGGGGTATTTTTTCCACTTGAGAGCTTCCGCTGCGTGTTAGCGTTAGCCCAAAGTAACTATTTCACGCGAACGAAGTCGCGGGCAGAGGTTAGTTAATTATAATGTTAAATGAATAGGTTAAGTATCGTCATTTAGACACGTATAAACGGCATCGTATTTTGTTTTTCTAAAATGGTTTTAACTTATAAATTAACGATTTGAACGATACCCAAGTCAAAAAAACCAATTTGGTAAATAACGAACACTATAATATGAAGCTTACAGAATACTCTGAAATGTTATCTATCTGCTAGTTAAAGTGCCGTCAAAATCTGTTCAACCGTTTTCGAGAATAGCCCGGTGATCAACGGACCTTTCTATATCTATACATATAATAAGAATGTAAATTTAACGTGTCTGTACTTGTTGCAGGTGTCTTGTAAAAGTAATAAAGTACATATCGATTTTTAGAAATGTATGTCTATCTGTTTGTTTGAACACGCATCACTACTAAAGTACTACGTTCACGATAAAACCTTACCACGGAAACCATGAAGCACATTCTCGAGTAACGGTTAGTCTTTGTTTCATTAAAATCGGTTCACTTTATCAAAAGTTATTGTAACTTTAATGACGACGCGACTTAAGTACGAGAGGAAAGTAGATAAGTAAATGCACTTAACACATTCAGATGATTTTAATAGTAACTGTTTTTACATTAGGTTCCACGTGGACGGAGTCGCGGGTACATCATGTTAAGTGATCACTACCGTCCATAGACACTTGCAACACCAGAAGAGTCGCAAGTGCGTTGCCAGCCTGTGTTTGGGAAAAGGAGGAGTGGGGAAGTTGGGAGGGGAGGGGAGTTGGGTATCCGGCGTTCTCAATGACCGAACGAAACGCAACAATGCAAGTACTGTTACTTCACGTCGGTTTTCTATGAGAGGGTGGTACTACCCCGGGCGAGCCGACCCATTCAGGCTGAAACCAGTAGTAGCTTCAGCATGGCTCTACCACCTACCAATTTAAAAAAATATATATACAGAATATATAATATAATTATAATAACTATAATTATATGTATACAATTATAGTTTAATAACAGCATAAAAATAAAAAAAATGTGCAAGTATGTCCTTTTGTTGCTTATACATGACTAGGTGCTAATTGCAGTGTAGTTTGGCATATAGATTGACATAGAGCATCATATAAGCTACTCTCAACAAGAATATACAAAAAAAGAAGCAGACAAAGTCATGGAAAAACTCAGTTATAACAAAAAATTGATAATTAGACACGGTCTGTGTCACTTAAGCAGAACGCAGTCTTTTTACGGATGAAATAATTTTTAAAATAGTATCAGTTCTTCAAGCGATTCAATTCCAGTTACCATCCACCTAATATATCATCATCGTCATTCGTCATTTAACATCAAGTAAGATTGTGGTCGAACGCTTGGCTTATAAAGAATTATACATATTACATTTTGTACCTAACCCTGACACTCGTTGCTGTGCCTCAGTTATTTCATGTCGATTTGAATAAAATACGTACACCATAAAATAAATTGGTGTTGAAAAAGACATACAAAATTAAAAACGTGGCGCCATCTATGACATATCTATAACAGTCGGTCCTACAGTTTTCTGTCAACAGATTAATTTAAAGCGCCATCTGTTCGAGACAGATGAAACTTACACTTAATAAAAATAAGCAACATCGACAATATTGTAATTAAAAATATTGAGGCTGTTAATCGAAATATAAATTATCCTATCTCTCAAGTTAGACCAAATTATACATAAATGCTAACTTTCATAAAGATCGGTTAAGTAGATTCAGAGTTCATAGTGGGCAAACATCATGGCACTGGATTTTTACTGTTGCTTGCCTACATATTTCCAACTAGACATTGGAAAATCTTATCTTTTACTGAGAATGTTAACTCCTTGCAGGATTCGAATAACACCGTGTCCAAATCCATAATCATTCACCCACAGTCAAAATAAAAAAATACTTTATTCGATTTAGGTCCTAAGAACCTAAGTCTTTATGAACGTCAAAACTACCACCGGTTCGAAACGCAACTCAGTCATCGAGAAGAACCAGCAAGAAACTCGATCTAGTTTATCTTTTTAATATTTAGAATACATTATACGTCACAACCGTTTTTAGTGGATGCACAGAGATGAGTTTTTTTTTTTTTTTTTTTTTTTTTTTATTGTAGCTCGGCAAAGTGACTGTACTGTGCCTGATGGTAAGCACAGTACAATCCAAAAACAATGGCGACCACCGAAAGACATACTATCCATCGCCGGTCGCCGCTGTCATGCCGGCCTGAAAGCGACCCAGTCAGGGACAGTCCCCCCCCGGTTGCTGGATATACACCGGCTGATCTCGGAACGCGACACGCCCAAACGTGCCACTATGGCGGGTGTTCCACCTGGTGTACGGTGGTCGCGATCCAGTCGGGTATAGACACCCTACCACCCCACGCCCAGTCAGAGACAGCCCCGCCCCCCCCCCTGTTGCTGGATATACACCGGCTGATCCCGGAACGCGACACGCCCAAACGTGCCACTATAGCGGGTGTTCCACCTGGTGTACGGTGGTCGCGATCCAGTCGGGTACAGACACCCTACCACCCCGCTGGTCGCGATCCAGTCGGGTACAGACACCCTACCACCCCGCGAGACACCCTACCACCCCGCAGACACCCTACCACCCCGCAGACACCCTACCACCCCGCAGACACCCTACCACCCCGCAGACACCCTACCACCCCGCAGACACCCTACCACCCCGCAGACACCCTACCACCCCGCAGACACCCTACCACCCCGCAAAACACCCTACCACCCCGCAGACACCCTACCACCCCGCTATCCAGATATCCAATTCCAGATATCACCATCGTTCACATATTGATCCACTCTATAACGGCCTTTTGATAACAAAGCCCGCTTGACATGACGCTTAAACTCACAATCCGGCAAATCGGTAATATCCCTTGGGACTTTGTTGTAAAACCTAACACTATTTTTTAAAAACACTGTTACTGATTTTACTTAGTTTGAAATAGGGACAACCAGTTTGTCATAGTTTCTAGTATTTACCCATCGCGGTGATGGTATATGATTATATTGAAATAACATTATACTTGGCACGGGGATTGCATAACCTAATTCTATCATCTATTGCAACGCTATACGGATACGGCGCAGATGGCCTTTGATACACGTAATTGGTCATGTTGTGAAATGTTATTGTGAAGGGAAATGCGTTTGGAATTTCTTTCTGTTTATGTGTCTTATTGCACAGTGTAATTATGCATGACCGCTTGTTATAGTCTGTTAAATACGCAAATGTGATATGGATTACATAAACTCTATTCTAGAAAGATCTACCGAAGTCCATAAATTATTCATTCAATAATTATTTAGGTTTTTACACCAAAATTTATTAAAGTTATAGATTAGTAGAGTTAAGGATTGTGGAGTTTGATGAATAGTGACATAAAAAAGGCGATGACTTGTCGATGGTATGGAATGAGGGGTTTTGCGGGGTGGTAGGGTGTCTGTACCCGACTGGATCGCGACCACCGTACACCAGGTGGAACACCCGCCATAGTGGCACGTTTGGACGTGTCGCGTTCCGGGATCAGCCGGTGTATATCCAGCAGCCGGGGGGGGGGGGCTGTCCCTGACTGGGTCGCTTTCAGGCCGGCATGACAGCGGCGACCGGCGATGGATAGTATGTCTTTCGGTGGTCGCCATTGTTTTTGGATTGTACTGTGCTTACCATCAGGCACAGTACAGTCAGTTTGCCGAGCTACAATAAAAAAAAATGAAAACAAGCAGTTATTCTTTAGACGCGTTAAACGATTTGTGATATGGGAAAAACTTATGGGTTCGAGTCACCGATAGCCTCGACATGCTCGCGACGTATTGCGCTTGCGCCAGACTAGCGACGCGTAGTACAGCGGTCTGTGTAAATATAATATTGATAATTTTTATTGAGCTTGTGCAAAGCATCATATTTTTAGTTAATTGACTGTATAAAAAAGTATATAATAATTATTCGGAGTGCCAATAGAAGTGAAAGCTCGATAGCTACAAAGAAAAGAAAATGTGTTGAGATACAGAGAAAGATATACTTAACTATCTGATCTACACATATAATAAGAATCTAAAATATCTGTACTTTATAAATTTTCATGAAAAAAAATGTTGCAGGTGTCTAGGAACAAGTAATAAAATACATTTCAATCATTTTTAGAAATGTATGTCTGTCTGTCTGTTTGTATGAACACGCATCACTGCTAGAGTACAGGGTTTACAATAAAACCACATGAAGAACATTATAAATCATATATTCAAGAATAACTTAGTCTTTGTTTAATTAAAATTGGTTCTCTTTATCAAAAGTTATTGTAATTTTAATGACGACGCGACGTAAGTACGATGGAAAAGTAGATAAGTAAATAGACTTAATACATTCGGGTGACTTTATTAATCACTGTTTTTTACATAAAGTTCCACGCGAATGAAGTCGCGGGCACAGCTAGTGTAATGATATAATAACTGAGCCACAGCAACGCGTGGCCAGGGCAGCTAGTTAATATATAAACTAGTCGTTTTCAACGGCTTCGCACGCGTTTTCTATACAGTGATTATTTTTGACTCTTCATTTTATCTATATATATATATATATATATACTAGCTATTACCCGCGGCTCCGCACGCGCTTTTTTAAAATGTATTAAAGAAATGTAAAATTGTGAGTGGGTGTGTACATTACAGAAATGCTTTTTCAAAAACATTTGTAACTACGACACGCACGCCATCTACTGTAACATGTAACGTGTATATTAGATATATGAATACTAATAGTATCTCGAATGGGATGGGATTTATCATCAGCAACATACCTCGAACTTCAACCTACTATATACCACACTCAGTGCTCACTAACACTATATAAGTAAGTAATGAAAATTTTAAGCTATACATTATCGAACAATATGTCTTAAATCTTTTATTATATAGATATAATATGCCCATATTGTCGATATACTTAAGTTATTCTTATACGTCGCTATAATCACTGAGTTATGTAGACGCAAACGCAGTAAATAAAACAAAATGACCGCCAAATTGACCAAAAAGATAATATAATTCAAATTACATACCAATATATGACTTTCAATTATATATATTTATTCTTGGAGTCCAGTATAGCGCACGTCTCTCGCGCTTGTTTACAGTAAACAACATATTTTTGATTAATTTCACACGGACCAATTCACGGGTAACAGTTCATCACTACTATGAAGTCTTGGCTATCAAAATAAAGTAGTCTAAGTTACTTCTTATATTGAGTTATCTGCCAGTGAAAGTCCCGTGAAAATCAGTTTAGGCATTTCGGATATTCCACTGCGGCCGAAGGAGAATAAAAAACCATAATTACTTTTTATCAGGTTCGCTATCTCCCAGTGAACACCCCGTGAAAATCGGTCCAATCATTTTGGAGAGAGCAATGCGGACGAAGCCGCGAACAAATAAAATAGAATATGTCAACCCATAGAATTTTGAAACCGCTTGACTACTCGCAGGTTCGTTACTCTATGATGTTAACCGCTATAATTTCGGCTATCTGCCAAGAAAATTCCCATTAAAATAGGTCCAGCCGTATTGGAGATTACCAGGAACAAACAAACAAACAGACAAAATATAATAATATAAAAATACCGACGAGATATAATAGGAATATTTTTTTTGTTATTTGTAGCCGTATCCATTCACCAAAAAGTTGTTATTTTGATTTTACATACACACGCTTTATTTTTTATAATACGTAATAGACTACAAATAAAAAATTGCAATCAAAACTAACGTAGAATAGGAACACAAAATAAACTTTGAAAATGTTTGCGATAGAAACTTACCACGTTGCCATGGCAACGTATATAACACTGACACTAACGCGCAGCGAAAGCAGCTCTCAAAAGGAAAAAAATGCCCGATTTTGAAACATTATTCATTGTCACTCCGCTCCTACTGGTTTTAGTGTGATGATATATAGCCTAAAGCCTTCCTCGATAAATAAGCTATCTAAAACCGAATGATTTTTACAAATCGGACCGATAGTTCCTGAGATTACCGAGTTCAACCAAACAAACAAACAAACAAACTCTTCAGCTTTATATACTAGTATAGATAGATATAAAATAATAACTGACTGACGGAAAAATGACGGATTGTCATACAAGTTTTTATTCTCTTTTTCACCATTTTAGCGGTTGAATTTCGAAAAATCCATTCTTAGTACTCTCACAGTCTAAAATGTTCACGGCACTAGCTCAAGTGGTTTGGGTCTACGTTTACATGTCTGCTAGATATTTCTACGTATAGTTTTAAATTTTAGGAACAGAATTAAACCATATATAAAAATCATATCCGTGCGTCTTTTAAACACAAATTCAGCAATACTTACGCCCTATATTCGAAACCTCTAATTACGTATTTTGCAAGAACAGCACAAAAACAAATGTGGTCGGCAATCGACTATAAAATTGCAAATTCTATAAATGACACATAGTAATTAAAAATAATATCTATAGATTGAAAAAGAGTTAATTAATTAGGAATTAATTAAAAAGAGGAGGACTGGCTCTCAAGTGCTGCTGTCGGAACACACGTATAGCTGATGGCAATTTATTTTCAAATTGAGTTTTTTTTTTCATCATATAAGGCAAACGAACAGTTGGGCCATCTGATGTTAAGTGATCATCGCCGTCCATAAATACTAGCAACACCAGGGAAGTTGCAAGTGCGTCCCCAGCCTGTGTTTGGGGGGAAGGAGAGGGGGATGAAGGGAGGTAGGCCTCCGGCACTCTCACTGTCCGAACTAAACGCAACAATGCAAGCACTGTTACTTCACGTCGGTTTTCTGTGAGCGGGTGGTACTATCCCGGGCAAGCCGACCCATTAATGCTGAAAATAGTAATAGCTTCAGCGTGGTTCTACCACCTACAAATAGTGGTGGGGTAGTAGTTAGCTAAGTAGCCCTACCACCAAATTATGGTTTGATTACGAAGTTATCCTTAACCCATAGCTCATTCATTCGCTAGTATTCGAACCTATGACGATCAATATGGTGTTCGAATACTAACCACTGAGGCTAAGTTATGACTGTAAATAATAAATTCTCAAAGCCAACAAGAACCGAGCAAATTAACGTTGAATAGAGTCATTTAATTAAGTCCTAACCGCAAGTTATTTCATGTAACAAATGAGAACGCGACACAAGGCTGTGACTAATGTCGGAAATATCAAATTAATATAGAAATAATCGCAGCAGTTGCATTTATATAGAGTAAAAAATTACACAGAGTGGTAACACGTTAGTACACTAATTCTATTATCGCTTCATCATCATCTTCTTACACGTATTACCTAAGTAGGGTCGGCACAGTATTTCTCTTTTTTCACACTCGCTCTTTAAACCGATCTTTAAATCTTTAAACGATCCCGCAGAGGTTACCCCATGTATGTTAACTTTCTGACAGCGATCTTTTAAATAAGAGACTAGAAGATTGAGAGAAGATCCACAAATACCATAGTGTTTTAATTTAAGAATAAGCGTACTATGGTCTACGCAATCAAAGGCCTTAGACAAATCGCAGAACACACCGATTGAATCCTGCGAATCCTCCCAGGCTCCCAATATATAATTTATGAGTATGATTTATGATTTATGAGAATCTATAATTTCCAAGAATACTTCTGCAGCCTGATTTAAACAAAGGAACCACTTTGCTTACTTTCATTAGATTAGGGAAAGTTCCTTTTGATATACACTGATTAAATATATTAGCCAAATGTGGTGAAATAGTGACAATTAAGGACTGTATTACTATTACCGACATTCTCCATATGTCTTCGGTGTGTTTTAAATTTAATTGTTTGAATGTCCTTATTATTTCATCAGCACTAATAAATGAGAATTTAAATTTTGAATCTGTAGGTGCATTCATATTCTTTAAAAGAGCTGCGGCACCCTGGGCTGATGATGTTATACTTATTGTTATTTGTGAAGGTATATTAGTGAAATAGTCTTGGAAAACCATTGCTACCTCTGAACTGTTCGAGATACGTACTCCGTCTACACTTAGATTAAATGAGTTATCATTTATTTTATTTTTTCCTAATTCTTTATTTATTGTATGCCAGACAGTCTTGGTCTTATTACTAGACTCGAGAATTTTATTTCCTAAAAATTTTGCTTTGGCAGCTACACAAACACGTTTAAAAACCTTAGAAATTTGTTAGTGATCTCTTATAATATAGATCATACAAACGATCTCTACTTATTTTGATACCTGTAGTTGCCCATTCACAATTTTTTTTTACTTTCTTTACACTAATAACTTTTCTTAGGCAATGTTTACTAAATTCAGTGCTTATGATATTAAATAAGCTGTCATAATCACTATCTGGATCTTTATTATTAAAAGTCATGAAAAATAACTTTTGTGCAATATTATGATTTAAAAGACTTAATCTATTTTTGGATATAAGCCTAGTTGTTTTCTTACAGTCACTGCTAGGTTTATCACAATTTATTTTAACAAGGAGTCCTTTGTAGTCAGACCGTATCCCAGTAACACCGCCAATGGTTTTGAAATCAGTAAAAACATTATCAATACAAGAAGCAGTTTGAGACGTACATTTGGTTGGCTCATTAAAAAGAGGATCCAGGTTAAACGACCTAAATAACGATGTGAACATAGTGACCTCTGGCGACGTACTTAAAATGTCTATATTGAAGTCACCACAGATTAAAATTTGCTTATTACTATTAAATATTTTTATAAGAATTTCCTCCATTTTGTGTAAGAATTGGTGAATACTTGATGATGGAGGTCTATAAACACAAAGAATAATTAATTTAGCCATCTCTGCACAAGCCACTTCACAAATACGATCTATTGAGAGACTGTATATCGATGGTTTTCTGACGCAACCTCGTAACTCGATTTTTGACGATTTTGAGATTTAATCGGAAAATTAATCAATAAATATAGCCGCATACATCTGTAAAGTTATAAATAAAAATATTCATTCAATTTTTTGTTATTTAAAAAAATACAATCTCGTATCTCAGTTCAAAAAAATGTGTCAAGCGCAACCTCGTATCTTGAAATACAAGATGGCGCATTTATAAACAAGTTCTTTCTCAGCAATGTTATTTGGTCCAATCTTATTAATAAAAACTTTATTATTTATCTTTCAGTAAATTGAATTGTTATTCAAAGTGAATAAACAATAGTTAATAAATACATTTTTTATTATAGTGAAAAAAATTATCACAGTAAGTAAAAAAAATTAAAAAATTTAATAATAATATTTTTATTTGATAAAGAATAATTGAAAAAGTTGATCTGTTCTTAAAATAAAATAATTAAAAAAAATTTATTCATGTACCCTTATTTGAAAAAGATATTACGCAATCACGTATGTTACGTTTTTTTCTCTGCGACAAACACGTATCTCAGAAAATAAAAGAAAAAATAATGATTAAATTTTTTTAATATTATATTTAACTCAAAAATTTGTCAAAAGATTGAATATTTTTAAAATTAAAAAAAAAAATCGTTAAAAAAAATTAAAAATTTCATTATAAAACGTTTTTTGTCTTTCCTGAAAAGTAGTGATTTCTGAGATACGAGGTTGCGTCAGAAAACCATCGATATATCTTTCCTCTCTTTATATTTTAAGTTATTTTTGAATAATATAATACAACTACCACCGACAGTGATTGTTCTATTAAATACACTGGCAACCGAAAAATGGGGTACATTAAATATCATTTTGTTAGGTTTAAGCCATGTTTCTGTTAAACATAAGATATCCAGTCTCTCTCTATTTAATAATAATTCTATATCTAATATTTTGCCGGAGAAGCGATTAATATTTTGGTGGTACAAAGTGATATTACACTGCTCCTTTGTCTTATCTACTAGTTTAAAAATTTAATCACAGTATCATTAGGTGAACTAGATGATACCGCTGAGTCACTTAACCTATTTATATTATAAGCTATCAATGTAGCTATGTCACGTTTATACTTCTTGGGCAGATACATACTATCCTGCGTTATTGTATAGTTATTAATAAATTTATTAATGTCGAAAAATATAAATTTGTCTCTATGACGCCATGTCAGATTATACAATAATGGTTTTAACATATGAATGTTAATATTCTGATAGGGAAATTGAATATGGAAAGGCACATAACATTATGCTTCTCACATTCAATTGTAACAGCTTTTCTGATGTCTTATACAAATCATTTTTTTTATATCAGAGCTGTCCCCTACTAAAATTACTATGTTACATTGGTTGTCAAAGTCTATGTTCAAAACTCTTTTAATTATTTGATTATATGTGGCACCAGACATACAATAATTAATCATGGTTTCATTTAATGATTGTGCCAACATATACCCCATACCTGTACCTATCCTATCACTGAAAACTATTGTTTTTGCAACAACACTGACATCAGCACCCCCATGACTCTTGGTATTATTTTTGAATGTATGTAGCGTCATTCGTAGAGCTCTCAGTGTGTATAGAGTCTAACCCATGAGTAAAGTCTGTAGGTATAAAGTTGCTGCTGGATTGTTAAGTAATTTTATTGTCAGCAACAAATTCCATGCAAACTTTTGTAGACACCATTTGTTCACACAACTGCTTTTGTGAACAATTGTATATTTAATATTATCTTCCTTTATTTGTAAATCAGCCTGTAAGCGCTGGATGTCATTGTTGTATACAATCTGATGTTCTAAGAACTGTGATTTCAAATTTTCTAACTTTCCTCTCAGTAATGACTTTTCATTTACTAATGTTGCTATTGATCTATTCTTATTTCTAAATTTAATATTTTTAGTACATTTTTTTATTATTTTATTTATCCTAATATATTTTTTTATTTTATTATGGCTACTCATCACCGGACGGGATGAGTTTGAACCTATACTATTTATATTACACTTTGTCTGACTCTGAATACATTTAGGACTACTGTCTATTAATTTATTATAAAGTATTTTAGTTTCCGATACTTTTTTATTGTCTACTTGTAATTCAAGGTCATTAATCACTTTTTGGGAATTATTTAACTCTAATTCTAATTTGGTAATGTGATTAAGAGCATGCTCATGGGTGTCACTGCAGTGATCCAAGGATGTGATTATCTCCTGCAGTTTATCTCTCTGAGCAAGGCTGTCCATTAATTCAATGTGTAATTCAGCCAATTCATTTTTTAATTGAGTGTTCTTGTCAATAATCTTTTTTAACTCAATCTCACTATCCTCCCGTTCATCATCATCTTCTTACCCTTATTACCTAAGTAGGGTCGGCACAATATCTTTTTCTACTCCACTCTCGCCTATCAAATACCATCTCAGTATTCACACCTCTCATACACATCATTTTTCACACAATCCATCCTAACATTTCTCGGTCTCTATTTCATCATCATCTTCTTACCCTTATTACCTAAGTAGGGTCGGCACAATATGTTCTCCTTTTCCACTCTCGCCTATAAAATGTTATCTCAGTATTCACACCTTTTACACACATCATTTTTCACACAATCCATCCATACCTTTTCGATCTTCCCGTACTCGTAAATCCATCCTCAAATACTCCAAACCAACTACCCAAATACTCAAAACTTTTCTAGTCACATGATTACAGCTGGAAAAGAACTTGTTAATCTATCCTACCTATCCTATCTTACTTAATATTATAAATAGGTAAAGTTTGGGAGTTTGTGAGGTAATAGGGGATAATATCAGGAACTACTGGTCCGATTTGAAAAATTATTTCAGTGTTAGATAGCTCCATTTATCAAGGAAGGCTATAGGCTATATCACCACGCTAAGACCAATAGGAGCGGAGCACCAATGAAGAATGTTTCAAAATCGGGTATTTTCCCTTTTCAGAGCTTCCGCTGCGTGTTAGTGCTAGCCTAAAGTAACTACTCCACGCGGACGAAGTCGTGGGCAGAGGCTAGTATTAAATGTAAGTGAAATCGTGTGGCTTCGCGAGCATTAATATAAATTTGACCAGTCTCTTGTAAACAGACTTTTTTAAAGGAAAGGTACATAAAGATTTTAGGTACACAGGAAAAATATAAAAAAGCAAAATTATGCTTTGCTCAGAATAAGTCTTTGTAAACAATCTTATCGATCTACTTCCTATGCGTACTTATAAAAATTACAATTTCTTAAAACAATAATAAGTTTATATTCAATTAAGCTATCTTGACATTTCTTTAAGAACCAAGTCTCTCAGAAGTAAAACAAAGAGAGGTCATAGTATGTATTTAGAAACTGAAAAAACTTAGGATTGACTGAACCGATTAATTTAAAATTTAATATGTTTCGGGGGCTAATAATAGCTTGTAGAAACAAAATTAAGAGCTATATAGCTTTATAAGATTATTAGCGGGCCCGGCAGACGTTGTCCCGCCTTGATTATAAAAAAAATCCTTGACAAATTATATACCAAAACGTTCCTCATGAATCACTTTATCCACTGGTGAAAACCGCTTGAAAATCCGTTCAGTAGTTTTTGAGTTTATCGCGAACAGACAGACAGACAGACGCGGTAGGGGACTTTATTTTATACTATATAATAATAGTAATAAAATAATAATGATTTCTTTATTCCCTGTATTTACATATTTACCTTACTCTCAAAAATCAATTAAGTTAGCTATCTGAAACTTATTATGTTATTAGTATTTATTTCTTAAGTACCGTTTAAACATCTTTCTAGGGCTGATTAATTTAAATTAAGTAGTTTAGTAATTTGTTTATATTTATATTTATTATTTTTTATATTTATATCTATTCTCTTCTTCTATACATATAATAAAAATTAAGTGTCTGTATGTAATATCAAAATATATTTTTTTTAATGATTGGGTATGAAAGTGTACACGCTTCTGATAAAAAAAATGCAATTTTTGAAATTTTTGTCGGTATCTCTGCCTGTCTGTTTGTTCCGGGTAATCTCCGAAACGGCTGGACCGATTTTGACGAAAATTTCACTCGCAGATAGCTGAAATTATAGCGGGTTACTTATGCTCTAAAGTAGACTAGCTATTAACCGCGATTTTGTCTGCAATGCTATCTCCAAAACGGTTGGACCGATTTTCACGGGGCTTTCACTGACAGATAGCTGATTTTATTAAAAGTAATTCAAGCTATTTTAGTTTATACTACTTGTTAACCGTGGCTTCGACCGCTGTGCTATCACAAAACGGTTAGATCGATTTTTACGGGACTTTCACTGGTAGATAGCGAGCCTTATAAAAAGTAATTGAGATTATTTTATTTTAGACTAGCTGTTACCCGCGACTTCATCTGCATGAAATTTAGCAAGATTTCAACTCATTTATTATTTTTAATAAGAGAAATAATTATCAGCTTATTGTTTACAATTCGAAATTATAATCATTAGTAACTTTAATGATATAGAGGTCTTCCTAATAGGATCTTAGATTATAAACGTATTACGTAAAGAGTTCCATAATACAATTTCTTGCGGAACAGACAAGCGGTTATTTTTTGTATAGTCACAAACTCTTAATTATAATAATGGCAATGTATATTAAATGTAATGTAAATGTAAATCTTTATAATAATATTTGAAGTTATTGTTTCATTAGTTCCTTATACAGTGTAAGTGAGCACTGAGGTAGTTATATTGTACGTTAAGGTTTCAAATATGTTGTTGATGACAAATCTCATTTGACACGCTGTTAGTATTTATATATCTAATGTACACGTTACATGTTACTGTAAGTGGCGTGCGTGTCGTACTTACAATTGCTTTTAAAGAGCATTTCTAAAATTGTACATAGTCACACAATTTTATAATTCTTTAATACGATAAAAAAAAACGCGTGCGGAGCTGCGGTTACAGCTAGTATATATATATAACTAGCCTCTGCCCGCGACTTGGTTAACGCTAACACGCAGCGGAAGCTCTCAAGAGGAAAAAAAACACCAATTTTGAAACATTCTTCAATGGTGCTCCGCTCCTATTAATCTTAGCTTTATGATCTTCCTTGATAAATGAGCTATATAACACTGAAAGAATTTTTCAAATCGGACTAGTAGTTTCTAAGATGACCCCCTACAACCTCACAAACTTTTCTTCTTTATAATATTATCATTATATAGTATCAAACAAAGTTCCCTACCGCGTCTGTCTGTCTGTTTGTTCGCGATAAACTCAAAAACTACTGAACGGATTTTCACGCGTCTTTCACCAGTAGATAGAGTGACACATGAGGAATATTTAGGTGTACAATTTGTCTATATTTTTTTAATTATCAGGGCAGGACAACGTCCACCGTGTCCGCTAGTAGTATATATAGTATAGATGACAGTGTAAATTTGACGTGTCTGTATTTTTAGGATTTTTGTCAAAAAAAATAATGCAAGTGCCATGGAATAAATAATAAAATACATTTCAATCATTTTTAGAAATATATGTCTGTCTATCTATCTATCTATTTCTTTGCTTGAACACGTATCACTGCTAAAGTACTTCATTTCATTAAAATCGGTTAACTATATCAAAAGTTAGTGACGACACGACTTAAGTACGAGAGAAATACATTTAGATGATTTTATTACTCACAGTTGTTTTTTAGATTAGGTTCCACGCACACGGAGTCGCGGGCACAGCTAGTGAATAAATAAATGAACGTATGTTTCACTTATGCTCATTTGCCCTTTGATCGAAATCTAACGAGGAGATTTTGAGTGATACGCGCATAGTGACCAACTTCTATGATAGTATTTCTATAGATAATATTATAGTTGCTCAAAATGCGAGTATACCCAGTAGTAAAAACTAGTTTTATTTTAACGGTGTCTAATGGATATCGCATGCAAAAGTAATCTAGGGCATGGCCTGCGAACAGGCAAGGCGACACATCGAAAATAACTTTATGATTTCCTCTCCGTATTACAGGAAGTAAATATTGTAGGAAGTGACAGAGTCGTATTATCGTTTTTTTTTATTTTACATATTTAACTAGCTTTCTGCCGCGTCTCGTCTGCGTCGTTTATTAAAATAATACCAATTAATATTGTATGTACAAAGGTTACTTAAGCACCATTTCGCGTCTTTCTACATTCCATATTCCTTCTAAACGAAGCAACGAATTTAGATACGGTTTTCACTATTTTATAAAGAATTTCTTCCGGAAGATTTATATGTATAAACTAGCTGTGCCCGCGACTTCGTCCGCGTGGAACTTTATGTAAAAAACCAGTGATTAACAAAGTCATCTGAACGTATTAAATCCATTTACTTATCTACTTTTCTCTCGTACATACGCCGCGTCGTTATTAAAATTACAATAACTTTTTATACAGTGGATGGATTTTAGTGAAACAAAGACTAAGTTATTCTCGAAGATATGCTTTATGATCTTCTCGGTGATCTTTTTTGTAAACCCAGTACTTTAGAAGTGATGCGTATTCATACAAGCAGACAGACAAAAGGATACACTTCAATCATTTTTAGAAATGTCTGTCTGTCTGTTTCTATGAACACGCATAACTGCTAAAGTACTGCGTTAAAAACCTCACTACGAAAATCATAAAGCATATCTTCGAGTAACATTTAGTCTTGGTTTCATTAAAATCGGTTCACTCTATCAAAAGTTAATGTAATTTTAATTACTGACGCGACTTGGAGGTAGATGATAAAAGTAGATAAGTAAATGGACTTGAAACATTCAGATGATGTTATTAGTCACTTTTTTTACATTACGTCACAGGCACTGATAGTATCAATTAAAGATATTGTGATATTTTTTGTTTTTAGATAAATCCTAAAACTAAGAAATAAAATTAAAAAATAATCATCGATACTATATAGTGTTTTTTGCAAAATGCGTACATAACGAAAGACATCTATCATTTAATTTATATAGATATGTAGTCACAGGGTAATGGCTGTGAAATTAGTTTAATACTATATTTCACGATCGTTGTGTGTGACGGTCGTACAATTATTATCATGTGATTTACTGTCATGATCAATCATCATTACTATAAAGGTAGATTGTTGAGGATTGCTGTAAACAAGTTTTACTCGATCATTATGGTAGATTCAATGTGAAGGATGTAGTATAGTTTAGATTAATATTATTGGAGAATTCAATGAAAATAAATCACTACAAATAAGGGTAGTATCAATTTACAATCCTCGCGGATCATTAAAGATTAAGTTTAGAGATTTTTTTTTATATCATAGGAGGCGATCGAACAGGCCGGTCACTGAGTCGCAAGTGCGTTGCCAGCCTGTGTGGGAGGGGGAAGTATTGGGGGAGGAGAGGTGGGCTTCTCGAGCTCTCACTGACCGAACGCAACGCAACAATGCAAGCACTGTTGCTTCACGTCGGTTTTCTGTGAGAGGGTGGTACTACCACGGGCGTGCCGACACATTCATACTGAAACCAGTAATAGCTTCAGCGTGGCTCTACCACCTACAAAAGCCTATTGAGGAGCGATAGATATATCTTATATATATATATTATATATAAGATATATGTTTATCTTCTTGGTTTAGTATAGATATTATACTAAAGCAAATACTTCATGTCTGTAAAACGTGCTATTTAGCAACTGAGATAAAACTAAATAAACAGCAATTTTTCTGATTACAATATTAAGCTCAACATAATTAAGAAAACGTCTTTTGTCTGTTTGACTTTTAGAAAAGTATCTGTTAATTAGCGCAAACTTTTTTTACATTTAATTTTAATTACGAATTTTGATTATAGTTGTATATAACATTCTTTTTATTTGTAATAATAAACTTATAGAGATATAGAAGTTTTTGGTTCAATATTTCCTTATATTTATATTATATATTACTTTCTGAACTTCATCTATTACAGTATAATTTTCAAAAGACTATATATATGGTGATATCTTGCATTATGAGTTACATTAAAATATCTTCTTTTTGCACTTTATAATGTTGCATTCTGTATGCGAATTCAATACACGTAGACAAAGAATGAGTCATCGATTGTGAGAATGCGATATGTTATATAGTAATTAGCTTAGGCTTCTAGAGATTCCCCTCTCCCCCCCTCCTTTATTGAAAGGTGTATAAAGCGCGCCGCGCTGTGTCCGGGACAGATACTTTGAAAAAGCCACGAATCATCCCAGTCTGTTAGTGAAATTCGCCGTGGAGTACAAAACCAAACCGAACAGCCCGCGATATAAGAAGACCGCGACATATTTTTACCGATCCTCCTGATAAAATAATGGCAGCGAACGATCAGTACCAGCATGTCTCTCCAAACAGAGCATATTCACGTCCACGCTCACGTAACCACAGATCACTCCACCGTGGTCTGGGGGTAAATTTCGCTCCTGCATACCAAACTAGGCGCCCCTAGGCTGCGGCTCAAGCCTAGGTTCATTTCCTCGGCGTGGAGCCTTTGAGTACGCTGCTCGCCCGATACAGTGACACAATATCTTACATCACTGCAACAACATTACACATATCACCTCCACACACGTGCACGCTTACACATGAATGTGGAAGGGTTTTTTTTCCTTGTCGAACTAAATTAATTCAGTAAACTTGCCTGATACGAAATACTGATGTATATATGCTTGGTACACATGTATATTTCATTAACCCATATATGTATGAATATGTAGCTTAGCTTAAGTTTCACGATTTTGCGTAAACTAGGCCACAGCCCAAGCCGAGGTGTGCCGTGCACCCTTGAGCTAGTTGTCAAAATAAAATTGTTTGAGTGCCTTAGGCACTCGCCTTATTAATCCAGTGAAGTTGGAAAGCCTTGCTAGGTCAATAGCATAGTCAGTTTAAAAAAAAAAGTCCGAGACAGTTCTATTGTAGACGTCGAAGAGTAACAAGGAAGCGATGTTCAAGTGATCTGCGATTATGTTGTTATAAGGTAAAAGCGTGACTGTAATGCAATTGCGTTATATTGAGTCCACTTAATTTTCAAATTAAATACGTTCAAACTCAAACTACACTTTATTAATCTATGTTCATAACAGTATTGTACTTATTGAGGAAATTTGTAGATTAATCTTAAATCATACCAACACTATTCGGCGAGGAGAAAGTAGCTTACAAATTGCCGGATGGTGAGACACAGCAATTATGCCTAACTAAACAAGCGCCATAGAATCACGCTTAGACTTTACTGCGGAGAGACTTGCAGAACAACGTGACAATGAAGATAGGAGGTGATTAGTTGTATAAAATGTTATAGCATACCAATGATAGTTTACGATATCGACATCAAACGAATACCGACAAAACCCGATTCTAACAACCAATGCGGAGTTTTTGGTAGAATCTTAGTCTGTCATGTAGTGAAGTGGATGGGAAATAATATCACGGAGCATAAAGTCTGAGATGCCACAAAAACTCCATCGATAGTTCTAACAAGGGGGCAAGCATCTTTTTAGAACTTTGAAATTATCACAAGTCAGTTGTAATGATCGATCCTAACTGTACCCAGCCAATACATTCTTAATACTTTAATGTATGTCCGTAAAAACTTTGAAAACCTGCATTTTGTAAAGTACCGACATGATCTAAATACTAGAAACTGTGACAAACTGGTCGTCCCACGTTTCAGACTTAGCAAAACCAGTAATAGTTTCTTAGGTAATAGTGTTAGGTTTTACAATAAAGCCCCAAAACATATTACCGCTTTGCCGGACTGTAAACTTAAGCACCATGTCAAGCGGGTTTTAGTGTCGAAAGGCTATTATAGAGTGGATCAATACGTGAACGATGGTGACGTCTGGAATTGATTCCTCTCTGTGCATCCACTAAAAACGGTATATGTATTCGAAATACACACATCAAAAAAGTCTAAGCAACATGCGTGATATTACAAATTTTACCATTTATATTAATTAATTTCTAAGTATTTACTCAAACAAAGTGCGTAGGTAAGTAAACTTTTTTGTTATTGATGACATACTGGCTGGTTGTAAAAAAAAAATTTGATTATGTTTTGTTTTTTCATAAAATTCAAATGACTGCGAATTTGTTTGAATTTAAGTGCGTTTTAATTGCTACGTTTAGTCTTGATTTTATAATTTTACCAACCATTTAAATAAAGTTAGCGACTAAATTGAATTGTTAGATATTCTTTACGTCATGAAGCGACGTCATTTGATGGCAGATGAAATGCAAAGAGCTGTAGGGATGTTGCAAGCGGGAAGTAATCAATCTCAGGTATCTCGACATTTTGGCATTCATAGAAGTGTTATTTGTCGTCTTTGGCAGCGCTACAATAATACAGGAGAACCCGCTGAACAGCATCGAGGCCGTAAAAGGAGTACAACCACTCGGCAAGACCGGTACATACAACTGACTGCAAGACGCCAGCCGATGTTAACCGCTCGAGAGATAAATTTGAGGCTACAAATTTCAAGAGGTGTTGATGTAAGTCCTCAAACTGTGCGAAATCGACTGCATGAGTACGGCCTACGAGCTCGACGCCCAATCAGGTGTCCACCGATACGTCACGGGAATCGCGCTCGCCGATATGAATGGTGTAGAGAACGCATAACATGGACCCAGGAACAATGGGATAAAATGATGTTTTCCGATGAGTCGCGATTCGGGTTTAAGCCTGATACAAGAAGGGTGCGAGTGTATCGTTGGCCCGGAAATACTGAAAGGCTCAGGTGCGTTCAGGAAGTTCATCCATAAAGCGGCTCAACAGTTATGTTATGGGCGGGTATTATGAAGAACAGGCGAACTGAGCTCGTTTTTGTAAATGGAAACATGAATGCTGAAAATTACATTGAGGATATTCTCAGACCTTATGTCTACCCATTTGCACAAACCTTTGGCTCCGATTTTAGGTTAATGCATGACAATGCGCGTTCACATACAGCTCGGCGAACCAGTGAATACTTTGCAACGGAGAACATCCGGGTATTGCCCTGGCCTGCACAATCGCCAGATCTCAACCCCATCGAGCACGCATGGGACATGCTCCAGAGACGTGTTTTGAAGGACTTGGACGGAGCGACAACAACCCAATAGCTAAAGGATTTGCTACAATTCCATTGGGAGCGAATACCGCAAGATGACATAAACAGTCTCATTAATTCAATGAATAATCGTTGCCGACAAGTTCTGAATAGCAGAGGAGCCCATACTTTGTATTAAATTGTTCTATTCTTTCACAATAAATACATTTTCTTTAGAAATTTCATTTTGTAAGAAAAAAGTTTAGTTTCTTATGTATCTTAGTTTCTACAGTATATTCTAATATTGTTCATTTCTGTTATTAAAAGAACTTATAAAGACAACAGCTGTTATTTTTACATCATAGAACCCTAAAGATATTATTTTAAAAATAAAATACAACGTTATAATGTGAAGAACCATCCTAAAATTTAAATTAGTACATGTTGCTTAGACATTTTTGATGAGTGTATATATATGTTAAAAAGAAGGACCCGATCGAGTTTCTTGCCGGTTCTTCTCGATGACTGGGTTGTTTTCCGAACCGGTGGTAGTTTTGACGTTCATAAGCACCTTATTAGGGCCTAAACTGATTAAAGTATTTTTCATTTTTTTTTTTGATCGAAACTTATTCGGTAATGGCAGTAATAGTAATCTAAAGAATTGGTTGGTCTAAGACGTCGCTCGATATCAGTCGCCAATATGGCGGCATGGCGCGAAAATTAAAGAATCAATTTACATAACTAATACATATGTCTTTTATTGTACTATGTAGGTCATGATTACAACCCATTTATAACTATAACAAAACCTTATTCTTTGAAGATGTATTAACGAAGCTTAAATATGACCTACGAACAAAAAACGTTGCGGAAACCATTGGCAACGCTGCCGGTAACCAAATTATTGATAACTAGCCGACCCGTGCCCACTTCGTTGAGCGGTAATAGGCATTATCAAGCTACAACTTTTCTCCAGAACTCAATGATATATATCTCATAATTAAGGCAGCGTTCGTAAGAAACGTTTTCGTTCGACCATTTTTCTCCGACTCCCCAGATATTACCTCCTACAACCTCACAAACTTTACTCCTTTATATATCCCGCGTCCGCGTAGTAATAGTTACTACTCTGGGCTAACGCTGACACACAGCAGAAGCTCTCAAAAAGAAAAAAAACATCACGATTTTGAAACATTTTTTATCTGTGCTCCGCTCCTATTAGCCTTAGCGTGATGATATATAGCCTATAACCATTATCGGTGAATGAACTATATAACACTGAAAGAATTATTCAAATCGGACCAGTAGTTTCTGAGATTACCCCTTACAACGCCACAACATCACAACGTCACAAACCCACAAACTCACAACGTCACAAACTTTACCTCTTTATAATTTTAGTATAGATTATTACAAAGATTAATAAATAGGTTGTATGCATAGATTAAATATCTTCTACTTTTGTTACTACTGTCATGTAAGAAGTACTACTATAAGAAGTAATCATCTTTCCGATTTTGTCAAAACATTTAAGATTCCAGCTCTTGTCGGCAACGGATGGCCCTTTGAGTATTACCGACGCATTGAAAATTAACGAAAACGTGCGTGTCTAATAACCATGGGTTGTATATACTGCAGTAGACACTTTTTGAACTACACTTTCTTTACCACAATTACAATGCAGTCACTTTGCATCTATACTAATACTATAAAGGTGAAGAGTTTGTTTGCTTGAACGAGCTAACCTCGGGAACTACTGGTCCGATTTGAAAAATTCTTTATTGTTAGATCGCTCATTTGTCGAGGAAGGCTACGCTAAGACTGAGCATGGAGCATAAGGAGCGAAGCATCAATGAAGAATGTTTCGAAACCGGGGATTTTTTCCTTTTGATAGCTTCCGCTGCGTGCGCTGCGTAAACGGTAACTATTTCACGCAGACGAAGTTGCTGGCGGAAGCTAGTTTACTTCATATGTATAGGAAATAAATAATATAATAGTTTCTGCTTGTCATGTCAAAATAACAGCTTTTTACTTAATGCATATGAAAGTATATACAGTATGTGTCGAGAAACAAATTTTAAAATATTTCTCTGTACGTTTGTTCCGACAATGACTCTTACTTTAGATAAATAAATTAAAATTCCCCTCATTCTTATTAATATTATGAATGCGAAAGTACATTTGTTTGTTTACTTCGTTTATACAACTTAACTACTCAACTGTTACGTAGTCAAGTATAAAGGGAGATAGGGTACCATTTATCCAGAAAATGTACTGCACCCGAGGAATAGATCTAACCTACACCAACACGAGCGAAGTAGTAAGCAAAAAATATTATACAAGAAACTAAAGAAGCAGTCTCCAATATCACGCGAGCTCCACGCGGATTATTACACTGAAAAGTTTTTTGTTAAATTCCACGCGATCCAAGTCGCGGGTAACAACAAGTTTACAAATATGATTACGCTGACAACGCATGCGTAACCGTGTATAAACTGGACTGAGATGTAATAAATAAAAATTAAATAGTGTCGGTATGTGCGTCGGTCTTTAGATTAACAGAACGCGAAGTGAAAGTCGTATATATAATGCATTCTTCCGCAGTCACTATACTACGATCTTAATGTTCTATTTTACGCAAGATGTAATACACTTTACTAGCGAGCCGTCCCGGCTTCGTATCGGTGCAGTGTACTAAAGCGGTGACATAATTAACTAAAGAATTTACATCCATTTATTGCCACTCTGATATTTACTATTCATCAAAGTCATAGAAGCAATGTGAGAATCTTCACACAACTGATAGAAGCTACATAAGAATCATCACACAACTCATAGAAGTTACGTAAGAGTTATCTCACAACTCATAGACGCTATGTAGAAATGTTTAAAGAAGTCACAGAAACTATGTAAGAATATTCACACAACTCATAGATGCTACGTAAGAATTGTCACACAACTCATAGAAGCTACGCGAGAATCTTCACACGACATCTTTCTTTTGCGCATAATTTGAAATATGGTATATTTTCTAGGATATTCATTGAAATTATATACTGTAAAGGGCAATTTTGATCTACATAAATGCCCAATTTTATTTGAATAAAAATTCATATAGTTTTAAACGCTGGCATTATAGAAATATTTAAAAAAAATGTTGTTTCGGAAACTTCTATTCGCGAAGAACTTTTTACTATAATTAATCTTTTTTTCGAATTGACTACGCAATTGGCCTGACGGGCCTTCACAGATTCACCGGACTACTAAGGCGAGCGCTTTAGGCACTACACCGCTTGGCAACAGACTAAAGGGTGGCAGAGTGGCCGAACCTCAGCTTGGACCGTTGCCCCTATAATTAAACGTAAACATGAATTTTCAAGTGAATTAACATACGACCTAGTTTTGCCCGCGGCTATGCACGAGTTAATGTCGATTTGACCTATGTCTCGAAAACGTTTTTTTTCTTAGTGGAATTTATTCTATGTCCTTCTCCGTACTTCTAACAGCGTAGCTAAGTTTTGAAAGCGTAACAGACAAACGAACTCACTTTGGTATCTATAATATTACCTTTTTTCCCTTCCCCCTTTCTTTTTTTTTTTTTTTCTTCCTTCTCTTTTCTCTCTTTTCTTTCCTCCTTTTTTCTCCCTCCTTTGTTCTTTTTCTCAGGTAAATAACTAACAAAATAACAGATACAACAACACTAACAGAATAACAGATCACTATTTCGTCCGCGAAACACTATAACATATAGAACTTCTCCATGAAAAAACCTTCATGGCAACATTATGAACCTCAGATTACTAACATCCATTTATTTAAATTAATGAAGAAACCCCTTATAGAACTTCTTAGTTTGTGCACTTACGAGTTTATTTCCACAAGGCATATTCTTCCAGCTAACCAGCGATATTATTATTAAGTAGTAGCTGTGTCCGCGACTTCGTGCGCGTTGAACCTGATGTACAAAGCAGTGACTAATAAAGTCATCTAAATGTATTTATTCTAATTACTATCTACTTTTCTCTCGTACTTAAGTCACAATAACTTTTGATAGAGTGAACCGATTTTAATGAAACCAAGACTAAATGTCACTCGCTGATATGCTTTATGATTTCATAAACGCAGTACTTTAGCAGTGATGTGTGTTTAAACAGACAGACATTTCTAAAAATTATTTAAATGTATTCTATTTATTACTTATTCGTAGACACTTGCAATAATAATTGCAAAAGTACAAACACGTTAGATTTACGTTCTTATTATATGTATAGATTAAAATTTTAACCACCGCATATACTTTTATATTCACTTTGTAAAAAGCTGTTATTTCGAATTTAAAAACAGACACTTCAAAATGTAAAATAGATTAGAAACATATTAAGATAATTGTATACATACCTTTAATTTCTAGAATAATTAAAGTTTTATTCAATATCTTCACACTTATCTACAGCACATTCAACAAATCCAACTATTCACTAGCATCACTGGTATATATATTTTATATCATAAATTCACACATCATATTTTTTATTAATGCACGAATTAACCAAGCGATAGATTATACTGATGATTAATTATATTTATTAATTCTGTCATTAGACTCCAAAATAGGATACAATTATTTCGAAAATATTTATATTAGCAACAAACTGATACAGTATTATGGTAGTAGATTAAATTATTATTCAACAATACGTGCGTTCTTAACGCGTTCCGAAATCACACTAGCTGTTCAACAAAAATGTGTCGTTCTACAAGTTCTATATAATTTATATTCTCTATTCGTTAGTATGAGCGAGCTACAAAAGTGTCTGATTGTTTGTCATTTTACAAAACGATTTTCCAACTAAAGTGGGAAAATGACTGTCCTGGACTATCCAAAACTATAACGGTGTTATAACAAAAAAATTAAACACGTATTGAATATTTGCTGTAAAAAGGTCTCTTATTAAACGCACCGCGGTCGGTGAATGTTCGCCATCTTGCTCTTTTGTCTCGCTTTGATTACGTTAGGTTAGACTTGCGAAAAAGGATAACGCGAACCTGCATCGCGCGAGCGCGGTGTATGTAATACGAAACCTTTTTAAAACAAGTATTCAGTACGTGTTTAACTTTTTTGTAATAACACAGTAAAGGTTTGGGGTTTTAAAAAAAATCATCCGAGGGGATAATCACGTCAAAACTATTGATCGTGAGTTTTTAGCGATATCTCAGTCTGTCATGCAGTGGATTTTATATTTTATCCATAATCTAGTGTTGTTTGACTCTATATTTTGTAATATTGGTATTGTTTTACGTAACATAGTTCAGTTATTGTGCACAAGTGAAGTGGATGGAAAATATTACCACGGACCATGGATTCTGAGATGCCACAAAAACTCCATGGAAAGTTCTAAGGGAGCCACCATCTTGTTAGGACATTAAAATTATCCCAAAACATTTATAACATGATTATATACTTGATAATGGCAGTAATAATTAAAGACGGTTGGTTGCCAAAAATAAGAGAACCACTAAACGTATAGCTATAAGACTGTGACTATCCTTTGACATTTTTTAAAGCTCAACAAAGCGAGCAAGAATCAGTTCATTCCCTATCAATCATAATTTTATTTTATTTTATTTTAAATTCTTAGGGAAACTTACAGCTAGACAAAAGAAAATACATTACATGTTTAAACATAAACGATGGCCATTTACAAGTTTCCGCATCTATAAGAAAATTTTCATTTTCCTTAAGAAAGTATGATCCGAATAAGGAAATTAAGAATCAAAAAAGCTGGAATTAAGAACGAATTTAAGTTTCTGAACACTTGTGTTAAAAAGATCTACGTTCAGATCACTAACTAATTTGTTAACACTGTTACCAACTCTAATTATGTACGAATTTTGCCTGTAGGTCGCCTTAACAACCGGGCTATAAAGTATATTATGGTTTCTGCTAGGCACAGCTGGTACACGCAAGTTAATCTTACTCAGTGGTTCCGAACAATCAATTTTACCAGTGATAATACAAAGAAAATATACTATATCAGCTATTTTTCTGCGCTCATATAATGGAAGTAAGTGATTTTAAGTGACAACGTGGTCGAAGATGGTATACACGCTAAACCTAGAGGCGAAGTGGTTCTCAAGTTTATTTATTTAATCGTATGGCTAAAATGAAATAATCAGTTGAATTGTACTATAACTGGAGATTTAATGCTTTCAGCCATTTTAAGGCGTCGTCAGTAAGAACGGTCAGGTCATCTGGAGAACCATTATATTTCCTTAGTGGGCATTGCTGTATGATGTGTGCTATGGATTGGATATCCACCCCGCAATCACAGCGCGCCGAGTCAACCCATCCGCACCGGTATTGAAAACTCTGCACACCGCCCGTGTCCAGTACGCAGTCTGTTTAATTGGCACCAGTCACCTCGGGGCAGTTAAAGCCCTTTAATCTACCGCACGGGTCGATGTCGCATCTTGCCTCACCTATCTTTGACGCTTGCAATGTTTTTCGCCATTCGTTCCATATGCTGGATTCCCTATTACCGATTTCCGCAGCGATTTTTTTGTAAGCTGGTTCCAACTGCCAACTCAAGTGCAACTACCGAAACACACCAAGAGGTGCTTGGCAACATATGTCAACTTGAGGTGGGTAGGTAGCCAGGCAGGCTCTAGAGAAAGCCCTAAAAGCTCTGGCGCATTTGTAATGCTTAGAACCTACGTTAATCGACACGATGCGCATGGCCGAATATGTTATTCATTGAGACATCATCGCATGCATGCGGTGCTGTTAGACTCGTCTAAATTATGGGAGCGACATAAGATATTTAAGTAGGAAGTCTTTGAATTAAAAAAAAAATCGAGGCAGTTTTATGGGCTGCCGACAGAAGTGAAAACCTAAAACAATGATATAAATGTGTTGTTCTCTTTTGAATTTTCATTGTAACTATAGTGTGAATGACAATAATTAAATTTCAGAATTCGTTTATTGAAATTATTAACATTAGTGCGGTTTTCATATCTATTGGCACTCGGAACGATAATTATATACATTTATATAAAGTCTATTAATCAATCCAACATATGAACTGCTGCAAAATATCAATATTACATGTACATAGGCCTCTATAGTATAGTATACGCGTCGCTAGTGTGACGCAAGCCGCGCAAGCGCAATACGGCCGGTCATGCTTACGTAGCACAGCATGACGCGAAATTATAAATTTATCTCCTGCCAAAAATACCGCTCAACGCGCTTTAGTCGCGTAAGTTTTGTCTTCAAAAAACCAGGTTTTGAAGTCAGAATTTATTTATCAAAAATTTTAACTGTTACACATACATTTATTGTGTAAGTTAGATTAAATTTGTCCCCACCTTGAATAGAATATGAATCGAAATAAAAAAACCGTTCTTGATTGCTTCAATTGAGAATGACTATAAAAAATAAACATCTTCCAATGAAATCTAATATAGCAAATTTTTAATGAACCACATAGTTCGTTTACGATCAAATAATTCGTAGATCAAAGTACAGCGGACGATAAATGAAGTGTCAAATTACTAAAGAACCGTACGGTGTAGTGACAAATGTAATCTTCATGGAACAATGTATATTGGTTGTTACTATTTCAGATGGAAAAGATTGTGTGTCTAATTAACCATATCAATCTTCAAGGCGAAAGCGTCGATGCGTAGTGAATGGGAATTCGCAAGTCATCTGTATTTTTCAACGAAATAGAAATCCAAGTTTTTTCGCAATTTCTTATGCAAAGCATACGTTTGCTTACGCTTACAGATGCTCTTGTAAAGATTTTTTTAACGTTACCATAAGATTTAAACATCTTTTAAGTATTTCAAGACATCCTAATTTATATATAGGAAATAATACAAACTGACATTACGACTGCATTTGTATAGATTGTTTAGAGCATTAGTTTCCAAAATGGTCCAGGTGGCCCCCAGGGGTCCACGGGAGACTCGACGGGGGTTTACGTTGGCGTGACAAAAAAATGGGGGTTCACAATTCCTAAGCGAGGGTCCACGAAAATTTATCTGCTTTCGATAGTGAAGAACTGATGTTGGCTTGACTTCACCTATCAATGTTAAAATTTGCATTATCCATGTTCAGTACAGCGTGTTCAGACGTGCAAAAGGGACGAAGTACGACTTGTGGTATGTGTGTGATTGTAATCTTCCATGAACTTGTTTGATTTTTTACCAATATCCATATGAACACAGCCGCAATGCAAATTTTCATAGTTAGATGTAATCTTCACATTTCATTCGAGTTTTGGGAATATAGCAGAAAAGTAGGAGGTCGACCGGAACCAACTAAATTATAAAAGTGGTCTATGAGAAAAAACGTCTGGGAACCTCTGGTTTAGAGGCAGTTTCTACGGATACCACGTCGATCGACGTTGGTTCGAACCCCGTTATGAGCCAAAGATATTGGTGAAAAAAAATATAATGAAACTATAGCACGTTCATAGATTATTCTCAGCTCACTTAGCTACCACTTTCAAGTTAAAATCTATCGTCAAGCATCAATAGTAGTCTACTGTAGTACTGACAATAGTAGTGGTCCAGCAGCTCTACTTGAGATCCAGTCCCTCTCTAAGTTTAGCTGTTTTAAAGATCTATACAAGTACTAACTAGTTCTACAGACGTTGTGCTACTCAAGAGAATAAAATTCAAAGTTTCAAATCAGATCACAGCGCCATCTACCGCTTCCAATTACGAACCATATAGTTACCCACTCAAATACCACATTCCATCAAAATCAGTCCAACCGTTTAGGAGAAGTTCAGTCATGTACACACGTACAGAAGAATTATATATTTATTTATTTACAATTATAAATAATGTAACAGTCAACAGTCCGATGAATAATATAATAACAATAATAAGAAGGAGCATACTATACTGAGAACTTTCAACGCGTTATCACATCGATACAACTTACACTATTAATTTAATATTAAATTACGTATTATAACATTAAATACTGATAAACATTTGAAAAAAAAAGAATAAATGAAAAAGTAAATCTATAAAATCTAAAATTACTAACCTATGGCAAAGAAAACAAGATGGTAAATATAATCAAGGGTATTGAAATATAATATACTCAATGTTATTTAAATAGTTGTAAAGGACCGGCATGATATAAATACTAGAAACTCTAACAAACTGGTCGTCCCATGTTTCAGATTTAGCAAAACCAGTAATAGTTTCTTAGGTAATAGTATTAATCTATACTATAATAAAACTGTAGCAAGGTCAAATCTGTACATTAAATATTTATTGAAAATTTTTATCGGGGTAGACTTTGTTATCGATATAGAAGCCAAAAATAATCTTTTTACAATTTTTGTCTGTCTGTCTGTCTGTCTGTCTGTCTGTCTGTCTGTCTGTCCCTGTGAACACGCATCACTCTGAAAGTACTGAACCGATTTTAACGAAACTTGGCACAGTGATAACTAATATTACGAGATTACATCTAGGATACTTTTTATCTCATAAAACGCAAGGGATTCTCCAGGATCTGCCTGTTTGTCTGTCCCTTTGAACACGTACCACTCTGAAAGTACTGAACCAATTTTGACGAAATTTGGCACAATGATAACTAATATTACAAGGTTACATCTAGAATACTTTTTATCTCATAAAACGCAAGGGATTCTCCAGGATAACGGACGAAAGTCAAAAATTTGTAGTTAATGAAATTTTTGACGGATTTTGGTAAATTTTCGTTGTGCTATATATAGCAGACAGATTAGCTAAAAAGATAAGCTATATTTCCCTAAGCTACTTTAAAAAAAATACCAAAAAAAAAGACCGCCGGGATTCGAACCGTCGGCTCCGGCGGACCATATAATGTCCAGTACGCTATAACTGAGCTACGGCTATATGACGTTTCTATTCGTAATTATCAACCTGATATGAAAAAAATATATGTAAACGAAACTGTCACTTATATGTTGTTACATTTATTTTATTGTAAAAAAATGTTTGCTAAACAAAGGTGACAAGATTTTTTCCTAAAACATAAACCTAGATAATAGTTACATTGCATTGTAGAAGATGAATCTCAACTAGAGTTCTATCAGTACGTGTGTTGTTTCGATATTTGATAAAATTAGTTTTCTAAATGTTGTTGAGTCTTGAAGTAATTGGGTTCAGGTTTGTGAATCTAAGATTAAAATAAATCAGTTGAGGTGTATGCAGTTATTTTTTTTTTTTCTCGAACTGACCACGCTATTGACCTAGCAAGGTCTTAACAGCTTCACCGGACTACTGTTTGCAGTTACTATGTTGTATTTATACTAATGTTATAATGAGTGGTAAAGTTTTGTTTTCGAGGAATGCTTGGTACCTACTACTGGTCCGATTTCAAAAATTCTTTCACTGTTAGAAAGGTATATTATCCCAAGTTCAGTATCTCAGTAAAAAAGGTGGTTTGTATGTCAAAAGTAAAATAAATGTGACCAAATTAAAATTGAATGCATATTTCACGTATACTTTACAAATTCTTATAAAACAAACAACTAAAACAAAATGGAAATTTAATGTAGATAAAGTTCAACTTTTACAGTATGTTACGTGATGAAGTTACAAGGGGTACTGGGAAGACATTTATCGGCAATATATGTAAGTTACTTTTGATCTTCACTTTGATGACACTACTTAAGGTAATGCTGCGAACAGATTCTAGGCTTATTTTAAAAGATTTCTCACATACCAACTGGGTATACGTTTGAGTAAGTCCCTGGATAGTTTGGATTCACGATTGGAAGTGCTGGATAACGCTGCAATAGGGTTTTAGGTTTTTTAAGATTATTTGCGTTTAAAAATACAATTGAAACCGGTAATAACCGATTTGGTGCAGACGAAGTTGCACGGGTCAGCTAGTTTACAATAAAGTCCCAAAACATATTGCCGATTTGCCGGACTGTAAATTTAAGCGCCATGTCAAGCAGGTTTTAGTGTCGAAAGGCTATTTATAGAGTGGATCAATATGTGAACGATGGTGATGTCTGGAATTGACTCCTCTCTGTGCATCCACTAAAAACGGTATTGTAACGTATAATGTATTCGAAATATATATATATATATATATATATATATATGTTAAAAAGATATACCCGATCGAGTTTCTTGCCGGTTCTTCTCGATGACTGGGTTGTTTTCGGAACCGGTGGTAGTTTTGACGTTCATAAGCACCTTATTAGGGCCTAAACTGAATAAAGTATTTTTGATTTGATTTGCGTTATGGGTATAAAATGTGTTTAATTTAATTTAAAAGCTTCATGGTCAAATATGCCTAATGAGATGTGCTTGGATGCGAACCCATTGTACAAACGAGTAATGCGTACAATTGCATTTCGTAAACTGTCCTTTATAATGTGGGTGTAGGCATTAAAATATATTGCAATTAAATTCACTTGTATTGGACAACTAAAACAGTGACCTAGAAATACTTGAACATGCGTTTTAATACAGCAAACAGCGTGTAACATATCACAGTTATTAAATTTCAATGACACGTGAGTAATAATAGCAATGCCTATATTTATATATTACGTATATCTGCACATTTGTCATTATTCTATTGAATGCAATAAAGAGGTAGAGTTTCAGAACCTTTCAAGGTTACGGTCATAGTAGTTTCTGGAAATATTCGTCCGTCATTAACGAGATTTTGAATATCCTTATAGAGGACATGGAAGATACAGAGTGACGTGTGAGATTTACGTGTAGGAGTGCTAATAAGACACCATCGATAATCGTTCGACATTTATATCAAATAAACGGTAATATCCGTGGTATATCGAACATCTTAACTCGATTTTTTAGAGGTTTTACAGGTAGGGGTGCGAATAAGACACCATCGAAATATAATCGATATGTATGTCGAAGTCACGAGAATAACGATAAGCGGTACATCGATCACCGTAACTCGTTTTTTTTTTCGAACTGACAACGCTATTGACTTACCAAGGTCTTAACAGCTTCACCGGATTACTAAGGCGAGCAATTAAGGCATTCAGCAGATTTTATTTGACTACTAGCTCAAGGGTGCATGGCACACCTCGGCTTGGGCTGTTGCCTGATACATGCAATTCGCGACCTATTACATATATGAGTTGTTGAAACATATGTGTACCAAGCATACATACCTCAACAACTCTTATATATATTTCATATCGGATAATTTTCTAAACTATTACAGTTTGATAAGGGAAAAAAATAAAATCCTTCCACTTTCATGTGTAAGCATGTATGCGTGCACGTGTGTGGAGGTGATATGTGTAATGTTGTCGCTAAGTTGTAAGATTTTGTGCCACTGTATCGCGTGAGCAGCGCATTGGGCTTCACGCCGAGGGAACGGACCTAGGCTTGGGCCGCTGCCGAGGAGGACCTAATCTGGTGTGCGGGAGCGAAATTTACCCCCAGACAACGGTGGCGTGATCTGTGGTTACGCGGGCGTGGGCGTGAACACGCTCTGTTTGGAAACCGTATCTAGTTGCAAACAAACAATCCCATAGTTATGTTGTGCTAGTTAGGTTAAACATTGTGCATAATTCAAAATACAACTGAAATTGAATTAACGTTAAAGTTTTACATGTTTTTCGAGGTTACCTATTTTTTAATATAGTTCAATTGTAGATTTTATAGATAAATATTGGTAATGTTTATTCGACATTATCGGTTTTCTGTATATATCGACGCAAGCCTATTCGTGGACGGTTTATAAGTGTAATGCTTTTTCTCGGTGAACTCATCTTTATACCCCTAACTAATTGTACCCGTAACTTCGTCCTCGTGGAACCTGATGTGTAAAACAGTGACTAATATAGTCATCTGAATATATTAGGTTTAATTCCTACTTACTTTTCTCTCGTACTTAAGTCGCGTCGTCATTAAAATTACAATAACTTTTGATAGAGTGAACCGATTTTAATGAAACAAAGACTAAATGCTACTCGAAGATATGCTTTATGATTACGCATAAACGCAGTACGTTAGCAGACTGACAGAGAGACAGACATTTGTAAAAATTATGGAAATGTAATTTATTACTTACTAGGTACTGCTTATTTGTTACTGCTTTTTACAAAAATCTAGAAGTATAGATACGTTAGATTTACATTCTTACTATATGTATAGATAGAAGATTAACGGTGTTATTACAAAAAAGTTAAAGACGTGTTGAATACTTGCTTTATAAAAGTTTAGGTACTTTCTTATTAAATACCGAACGTTGCTTGCTCTTTTATCTCTGTTTGGTTAGGTTCGGTTAGACGTGCGAAAAAGGATAACGCGAGCTTGCCGCAGCAGCGGTCGGCGAGCGCGGTGCATTTAATACGAGAGTACGCAAACTTTTTTAAAGCAAGTATTCAATACGTATTTAACTTTTTTGTAATAACACGGTATACGTTTTATATTTGATTGAATGAGTAGAAAAAAAGCATTATAAATACCATAAACAATAAATTACATAGTAAAATTATAATGATGTCTATAATAGAAATACATATTAACTTAATTGCCGTCCCGTATCCATAAAACCTAATAATAAATCCACCACAAATGGTCACGTATAAGCACGGACAAACTTAATAGAAAACACATTTAATAATACTGGTAATCAAGATTAGACCTTACGTACTTGGCTTAGAGATGTCGGCAGTTTAATCGAAGCGCATATTTATCGTGGTGATTGTCTTATCACAGCATATGGATCTTGTTTACCATTTGAAATGATCTGATTAGGATAATTGGCTTCATCTTGTTAAAGGCTTTTAATAGAATTCGACCTAGGTCATACTGGCGGTACTTTTGTAAAGGCGAAAATAGTGTTTTTTTTTTAACTGGCTGTCCCAGCTCCATTAAGGCGTTAGAACAAAAACAATGAAAACAAATCTTACCTTTACACTACGGCTATGTAATACCTATTGCAACTTCAAAGCCGGTAATTTAATTTACGTACATCTATCTATTTTAAGCTCTGTTTATTTGTGCCATTATACCGAGTGATTGTTTAGACACTAGCAGTATTCTAGGCTATGACACTTCATGGACACATTTAACATATAAAATAATAATATCAAAACAAATACTAATAAACAACCAAGAAAACCTAAGTTAAAGTTTGTTCTAAGACCTTCAAAAGTATAGCTACTAACCTGTAAATAAAATAATAAACCTAAGTGTAATGACCGGTGCCAAAAGCTACAATGAGCGACCCGGGGTTAATAACACTCGATAGTAAAACGGGCAATAAACCCTTTTGTTTTGTTCCTGACGTTCCCACGTTCCCTTTCAAATGAAAGTGAAATCACCCGACGCTCATTGACATTGTGCTTTACCATAGACGCCTAGAGGATTGTGTATAATCTTTGTATTTTTCTAGGTAATTAGGACAAATATTAAGCACTTATTTTTTTAATTGATTTAGAACAAGAATCGAGTGCAGAGTGTCCTCCAGTAATATTGCTACTGTCTAAACAGTCACCTGATATACGTTTATATATACTAGCTGTGCCCGCGACCACGTTCACGTGAAATTTCAATTACACAGAACCAGCATTACATTAACATATATTAAATCTTTTTTTTTTATTTTATTTAGAACAAGAATTGAGTGCAGAGTCCCCTCTAGTAATATTGCTACTGTCTAAACAGTCCCTATAACGTATATACTAGCGTGCCCGCGACCACGTTCACGTGAAATTTCAATTACAAACAAAGTGATTAAATAAACTCATAGGACTGTATTGTGTGTAATTTTTGTATTTTTCTAGGTAATTAGGACAAATATTAAGAACTTATTTTTTTAATTGATTTAGAACAAGAATTGAGTGCAGAGTGTCCTCTAGTAATATTGCTACTGTCTAAACAGTCACCTGATATACGTTTATATATACTAGCTGTGCCCGCGACTACGTTCGCGTGAAATTTCAATTACAAACAAAGTGATTAAATAAACTCATAGGACTGTATTGTGTGGTAAAAACCACGACGTCTACGATTTAATTGGCCTCACTGTTTGTGAACGATTTTGTTCTCCGAGACGCAGCATGGCACCGCACCATCTAATGGTACATCGTATACCTATATTTGGAAAAAAATATAACTACGTTAATTTTTGACGGGTGCACAGAGAGAGGCTTTAATTCCAGACATGAAAATCGTTTACATATTGATCCACCCTAATAAGCCTTTACGTCAAGATATCAAGACTTGCTTGACATCCTGGTTGGTAACACTATTTATCTAGACAGACAGACAAAATGTTATAAACCATGGAGATGTATTCTGGTATTGATTCTAAGCCCCCCAGAGTATTTGAAATGTTTGCTGCGTAAAGGTGCTGGTTCAGGTGGTTGCGGAAATTTTGAAATGCGGACTCACCGGTCTTAATAATGCGGGTTTGAATTTCACTTTACTAGCGGCGTTATTTAAACATATTGTCAACACTGTATTGGTTTTGGCGTCTATGAGGTTTTAACACTAAACTTCACAATATTAATGATCGGTGACTCCAATATATTTTTTTATTTTTTAAGATACAAGGTGGTCGGAAGAGATGCTTGTGATTTCGGAGACCTAAATAAATAATGCGCGCCAACAGCATTTTTTTTTATATTTAATGTACAGATTTCGTCCCGTTACCCTTTTATTATATGTATAGATGATATTTATGTATTAGTTTGAACTTGCATATTTTTGTCCTTCTTAATTTATATTAGTTTGATTAAGGTTTTGATGCAGACAGTACTCGGTTTTAATTAAGGTTTTGATGCAGATAGTACTCGGTTTTGAATTTGTAGCGACAGTACGTATATTATAATGTAATCAACAATGATGCGTTATGTGGGTCTGTGTTATTGTTTGTAATTTAAAGACTGAACAACCGTATATAATGTGGGCTCGCAGTACTACTGTACTGCAGCATATTTACTGAATGGGTTTGCCTATTGTTGAACATTTTTTTTATTCACGTGTATTTCGTTTTTTTTTTGTTTAAATTGGTGGTTTAACATTATACTATTTCTTTCTTAATGGAATGATATGGGAACTGAAGAATTAGCGCAGATATAACTCTCTGGGACCCGAGTGAAAATCAGCGCTTGATGACTAAATTGCTACAGTACATATGGCTCAGGGCCCATTTGCACATCCTCCTCTGTAATCAATATCTATATTTACGTGTGTGTTATATATATATATATAATAAATATGTATATGTAAATGTGTTTCTCTTGAGGCGCCGGCGCGGCGTAGCGTGGTATGTCACTGGTGATCGGAGTGCTAGACCTTTTTACAATTGTAAAAATCCGTGGTGTCCTAAAAGAAAGATGTGATTACAGCATCGCAGTCTAAGTGTTAATAAGGTTTCATGAGATAATTAAATTAAAATTAAAAAAAACTGCACACATTTACATTCGCCGTGCCCACAGGTGGTCGTCTAAAAGGGTTTAGATAACGCATAATTGGAATGTCACCGTACACTTGTTATTTCTTAATAGGCAGATCGGTGATTTTCAGGTTCGTTCACATCTCGCATAGGCCAAACCGGTAATTATGACATAAATAAAAACGATAACTTTTCTAGCTTTGACTAATTTCTCTTCTAAATCCTAAATCAAATGATTACAAATAATTAGATTATTTTCTTTTTAAGTGACGTCTTTAGCGATGTTGAGCGTTTTTGTAGTTAAATTTTTTTATTAGGGGAAAAACTTACGGGTTCGCGTCACCGATAACCTCGATATGCCCGTGAAGTATCACGCTTGCGTCAGACTAGCGACGCGTAGTATAGCAGCCCGTGTACCCCGAGCGAGCCGACCCATTCATGCTGAAACCAGTAATAGCTTCAGCGTGGCTCTATCACCTAAAATACCTGTGAAAGTAACTAATCGCTAGGTTAAGCCATGTCGAAGATATTTTATGGCAAAAGTAGATAAATGTAGGTACTGAAAAGGTTTAATTGATCAAGCTTTCAAGAGATTAAATATCTCAAAACTATATTTACTGCACCTTTCAAGTGTTCGCAGTAAACCCTAGACTTAAAAATATCCTTACGGATAGTTTCTTTTTTATCACTCCTTTTTTGGCGGCACGCTAATTTTCGAAAGTTGTAACTCCATAATTTTTTGCAGTTTTTATGGCAAGTTTTCGATATTTTCCAAATTTCCTTTAAGGGCACTGCATACCCCCGTGTGCCCTTCCTCCTACAAAAAATAGTGCGTGGAGTCGTTCCGCGCGGAAGAAGTGAAACTTCGTAATGTGGAAATGAAAATAGGAAGGGGTAGAAATTTATTTTTAGTGAAATCGTATTGTTTCTTTAAGACAAACTTTATTAACATTGCTTACAATTCACAATTGATCGCATCTTTTAATTATCATTTTCGAGTGGAGAAATATCCAAATCTATAACATTTACAATGGGATTATGATAACTAAAGTAAGATACGAAATGTTTGATTATTTTTCTCGCTCTGTCTCTTTCTATTCCCCCTCCACAGGAGCGTTGAACGTTTAACGCAACAGTGCTTTCATACCCCCTCCATGGTAGCGTTAAACGTTTGACGCAACCACTTAAAAAAAAGCCCTGCTAACCGATATTTCCCGTTGTTGTCTCTATTACGTATCGTTATAGTTACGTGGAGTGTGAAATGTCTTAGAGCACGAGTCGGGACACGTTATTACACTCCATAGCGAGTTTTTACCTTCATCACCTAATACGTATTGGCATGTTGTATAACATAAAAAGACATTAAGCTACATTCACCTACATAGTTCATGATTGAAATATCAACGGGTGTTTAAGTAACTTTTTAATCACTTTTCTAGTTTATTTATGATTTCCCTTCTCCCTGATCATTACAGATTAACTTAATTACCTTAACAATATCTATCTATACATATAATAAAAATGAAGTGTCTGTATTTAATATCAAAATAAAAAAAAAATTAAAAAAAATATATATATTGAAGATTAATAAGAATACCCATACATATGTACATACATACATAAATAATCATTTCATTTTTATTGTTTTCATTATTGTAAGATAGTAATAAGTCTAGTTACGTTTTCTTAATAATGTGAACCTAGATAAGTTCTCTTTCTTTTGTTAGAGGATTTTCTTATAACCCAATAAAAAAAAATCAAAATATTTTTTTTTTACTGATTGGGTACGAAAGTATACACGTTACTGATAACAAAAATGCAATTTTTAACATTTTTGTCGGTCTGTCTGTCTGCTTGTTTGTTCCAGGTAATCTCCGAAACGGCTGGACCGATTTTAACCAAAATTTCACTAGCAGATAACTGAATTTACAGCGGGTTACTTAGGCTACTCTAAATTAGACTAGCTATTAACCGCGGCTTCGTCCGCAATGCTATCTCCAAAACGGTTGGACCGATTTTCACGAAACTTTCACCAGCAAGCGGATATCATAAAAAGCAATTTAGTCCATTTTAATTTAAACTAACTGCTAACCGTGGTTTCGCCTACAGTACTATCTTCAAAACGGTTAGACTGATCTTCACATTTTCATTGACATATATCTATTCTTATAAAAAGTAATTCAAGCAATTTTTGTTTATACTAGCTGTTAACCGTGGCTTCGCCCGCAGTGCTATCTCCAAAACGGTTAGACCGGTATTCACAAAACTTTTACTGGCAGATAGCCGATTTTACAAAAAGTAATTTAGGTAATTTCAGTTTATACTAGCTGATAACCGTGGCTTCACCCACAATAGTAAAACCGATTTTCATGAGACTTTCACTGGTAGATATAAAAAGTAATTGAGGTTACTCTATTTTAGCCTAGCTGTTACCCGCGACTTTATCTGCATGAAATTTAGCAAGATTTCAACTCATTCTTTACTTTTAATTAGAGAAATAATTAGCAGCTTATTGTTTACAATTCGACATTATAATTATTAATAACTTTAATGATATAGAGGTCTTCCTAATGAGATCTTAGATTAATAAACGAATTACTTAAAGAGTTCCATAATACAATTTCTTGCGGAACAGACAAGCGTTTATTTTTGTATAGTCACAAAATCTTAATTATAATGACAATGTATATTAAATGTAATGTAAATCTTATAATAATATTTTAAGTTATTGTTTCATTAGTTCCTTATACAGTGTAAGTGAGCACTGAGGTAGTTATATTGTGGGTTAAGGTTCCAAATATATTGCTGATGACAAACTTCATTTTGTACGCTGTTAGTATCTATATATCTAATGTACACGTTACATGTTACTGTAAGTGGCGTGCGTATCGTACTTGCAGTTGCTTTTAAAGAGCATTTCTATAATTGTATATAGTCACACAATTTTATAATTCTTTAGTACTAATAAAAAAAACGCGTGCAGAGCTGCGGGTACAGCTAGTAATACATAAAAATTCAGCTTTAATACTATAACGTAAGTGAAGTTATAACGTAATGAACATTAAGGGTGTCTGGGAAGAGGTTGCCACGATGTTAAGTGTCTGGCAATTAATAACGTGATTTTTAATAATATTCTGAAGGTAATACCAAAAAATGGCACTTTAATATTTGATGAATTTAGATCGGTATTTTACACACCTCTAGTGCCGTTTACCTGCCAAAGCCACTGAAGGGGCTGGTGGGACCGTGTAAATAGGCCCCACCAGGACATGCGGTAAAATAAATAGGAAGCGTGGGAGCGGTTGGTGTTGGCCTTGCCTATAAATAAATAAAATAACAAGAACCCCAAATAAAAGCGTGGACTGACCTGCAACTCAACACCTCATACGGAGAAAGCGGCGTCCTAGGAAATGTGCGGTGTTATCGTTATAGGATTATCCTACAGAATAGCGGGTGCAGCGGTGCTGAAGATGTAGATATATAATAACTTAAAAGTCACAGGAAAAACTTAAAAACGATGAAACACAATGTTTCGACGGCGGCGGTATAAAGAGGACTGTCTAGAAAAAACAAATCGGTGCGGTGCGTGAAATTTTTAAATTGTTCCATTTTTCTTCTTTTTTGATAATTTTCACAGCCAGGAACGTTCTTTATAGCGCCTGCATGCTCCGTACTCGACAATGAGGTACAGACCAGAAACACATCTCATTATTTGGAGCGCAGCTATTAAATTTATTTATAAGAGGCCATCCATCCATGTTAACCCAAACTTCATAATGGTCCATCGTTCATACCAGTGTTGGGAACATGCGCCGACAAACTTTCAGCTTTTATAAAATAACAAAGGTCTGGGGTTCACGGGCTCTTGCTATATTAATCTTAAATAGGGATATCGTGATAATTCGTTCTTTTAGATAAAGACCAAGTTGAACTAAAATTACTTCATCGATATATATCGCACAACGGTAGATCCGCATCAATTTATCTATCGCAGCTGATATAAAGATTATAATTACAATAAAGTGAATTTTCAAAAAAAAAGTATTAACCGACTTCAATATCAATCAAAAACCCATAAGGCACTAAAAAGCGGAAAATAAATAGTTTATCAAATTAACCAAATTAAATAAAACATATGAATATGTGTGCTACCTAGAGATGTATTGGAAGTCGGTGCCAACTGAAATTTCAAATTTGTTCCAGGTAGAAATGTATTACAGAGACGCGAGAGTGGACTTAAACTTTGTACCTATGTAGATGATATGATTTTCGGTTCGCACCGACTTCCAATACATCTCTAGGTAGCACACATATTCATAAGTTTTATTTAATTTGGTTAATTTGATAAACTATTTATTATCCGCTTTTTAGTGCCTTATGGGTTTTTGATTGATATTGAAGTCGGTTAATACTTTTTTTTTGAAAATTTACTTTATTTTTCCATTTTTAGTGTACATAAATATATTTTACTAGCAGTGCCCGCGAACTCCGTTCCGCCTTAAGTATATTAAAATATGCGCATTTTAGCGGTATGGTATCTATCGGTATGGTATGCGATATGGTTTCAATTGGTTGTACAATAAGTAACGTTTGGTACGAACGCAACCTTATCAATACTCCGCGATAGTTTCTACCACCAACTCGGCTACCATCGCTTCACGCATAATACACCTTAAGTAATGTAATTACAATGCTTGCGTCATATTGCAACACAGCAACGGACATAAGCACAATAGGCTCCTAAGAATTGAAGAGTTTTTTTTATAATATTGGTGGCAAACGAACATACGGGTCATCTGATGGTAAGTGATCACGGCCGCCCATGGACACCTGCGACACGAGAGGAAACACAGATGCGTTGCTGGCCCTTAAGAAAGGAGTAGGCTCGTTTCTTGGAAGTTTTCTTACTTTGTCACGGATCCCATAATCAGAACCTAACCAAATTCTCATCAAACTACCCTTGAAGTACATCCTTTCCAATAAAAAATGAATCATCGAAATCGGTTAGCGTGATATTGAGTTATTCGTCTATTTGTCGTTTACATAATTAATGCAAATTTAAAACTTATACGGTTTTGCACTGGATGCCGTTGTCGGAACTGGACCAAATTGAATTGGGACCACACGGGAAGTACCAGCTTTCAAATAAAAAAAGAATAATCAAAATCAGTTCACCCAGTCCAAAGTTATGAGGTAACAAACATAAAAAAAAAATACAGTCGAATTGATAACCTCCTCCTTTTTTTGAAGTCGGTTAAAAATCCTGCCAAAAACTCTACCGTGTTTACACGTTCGTCTTTAATGCATCTTAGAAATAAATAAAAACGATTTTAGTTAAGTTTAAACGTACGGATCAGAAGTGTAATTATATTGTTATGTGGTCATTGTAGAAAATATCATTATTGTGTAGCAGAAAGACGTTTAAGTAAGTACTTAAAAAGAAGGTTCCTAGGTAATTCAGTCGCTTATAAAATGTATTATAAGATAATTCCAATACAGACGGAGTAACAACATAATTAATTATTTAGCATAAAACTAAATTAAGTATCAATGTTACAGAAAACCTACGTACATTTTTTTAAAAAGAAAATTACAGACATTAGAATTAATGCATTTAAAATAAATGAAATAAAATAAAATAAACCATTTTTATTAAAACATGGATATATTTCATTTTACTTCACTTTATTGACTACTAGGCTGAGCCCGCGACTTCGTCCGCTTGGAATAGTTACTTTGGCCTAACGCTAACACGCAGCAGAAGCTCTCAAGAGGAAAAAAAACCCGATTTTGAAACATTCTTCATCGGTGCTCCGCTCCTATTGGTCTTAGCGTAATGTATAACCATCCTCGATAAATGAGCTATATAACACTGAAAGAATTCTTCAAATCGGACCAGTAGTTCCTGAGATTACCCCCTACAACGTCACAAACTCACAAACTTTACCTATTTATAATATTAGTATAGATATAGATCAACGAAGACTAAGTTTCTCCCACGTTTAAATCAAAACGAGAACTCGAGAGCTTATGTACTATAGTGCCACCTCGTAAATTTTAGTGGTACTTTTTTACATTATTATCGATGTATGATAACGTACCAGTATCTAAATGTGTTGAGTGATGGCGCTATATAATATTATCTGAAAAAGAAGATCCTTATGTCGAATATCACATATTCAGTTAGTGTGGTAACCAAAGAGTATAATAAGTATTACAGTAACCAACTGAGTCAAGCTCCGTCGCTCAGGTTAATACTACATGCAGATTAAAATTATGTGGATAGTCACTTACCCAATACGATATACGAGTTATTGAGGTATACACACTTGGTACACATATATATTTCACGAAGTTATATATAGTAGGTCTTTACCTATGAAATTGCCGTTCTGCAGTACTGGCCATTTCAAATCAAAAAAAAATTTGTTTGACTAAGAATTCTAATTTCAAATTAATTTTATTTTAAAAACATGGAATTCTTTTTCCAAAAGTAGTCATTTGTTTATTGATTAGTGTTACATTTTCATCGCATTTAAATCTTTTTTATCATACGTTAAAAATTCGAGTAATTATGGAATATGAGTACCGTCGTGGCAGCAACGCGCCACAAGCGGCACGCAACATCAACGACGTTTACGGAGCTAACCCTACAAACCAACGCACTACCTGTTATTGGTATGCTCGCTTCCGTTCTGTGAATTTCGACCTGAAAAATGAACCTCGCAGTCGTCCGAAGACTTTGGTCGACAATGACGAATTAAAGGCGATTGTGGAAGCTGATGATACACAATCTACGGCTGAATTAGCAGCAGCTTTCGACGTTAGCGTCAAAACAATATTGGTCCATTTGCGTCAAATTGGTAAGGTAAAAAAGCTTGACAAATGGGTGCCCCACGAACTCAATGATCGCCAGCGTGAAATACGCGTCGAAACGTACCTTGCACTGCTCAACAGACACATAAATGAAGGAATTTTGAACCGCATTGTTACCTGCGATGAAAAATGGATTCTGTTTGACAACCGCAAGCGTTCAGCAAGTTGGTTGGATCCTGGTTCAGCACCTAAACAATGCCCTAAACGAAAACTTACCCCTAGAAAAGTGATGGTCACTGTTTGGTGGTCTAGCGTCGGTGTGATTCATCACAGCTTCTTACCAAACGGGTTGAGCATTACTGCAGATGTGTACTGTGAAGAACTGAACACAATGATGGAGAAGCTGGCACATCTCCAACCAGCATTAGTCAATCGCTCGTCTCCGCTGCTCCTGCACGACAACGCGCAACCTCATACTGGACAGCAGACGGTCTCCAAGTTGCAAGAACTAGGGTTGGAAGTTCTCCGTCATCCGCCCTACTCACCAGACCTTGCACCTACAGACTACTACTTTTTCCAGAATTTGGATAACTCCTTGGCGAGAAAAAAATTCAATACCCGAGAGGCAGTACAAAATGCCTTTGAAGAATTTGTTTCCTCCCGTCCAGCTGATTTCTTTAAGAAGGGCATCAATAAACTGCCACTGCGTTGGCAAAGATGCATTGATTGCATGGGTGATTACTTCGATTAATACAAATAAAAAATACATGAAAAAAATTCGTTTAAATTTTTTCATACAAAACGGCAATTTCATAGGTAAAGACCTAATATATAAATATGTAGCTTAGCTTCAGTTAGCTCAGTTAGATTCGCATTTTTGTGTAATGTAGACAGCAGCCCAAGCGGAGGTGTGTCGTGCACCTTTGAGCTAGTTGTCAAAATAAAAGCGGCTGAGTGCCTTAAGCGCTCGCCGCGAGTAGTCCGATGAAGCTGTTAAGGCCTTGCTAGGCCAATAGCGTAATCAGTTTGAAAAAAATAATATAGGTGTTATGGTAGTCACAGTGTGTAGTTTGCCGGTGAGATTACCGCAACTTCGAAACCTAGCATCTATTCGCATATATTTACAAATTTCAGTCAGTAACCCAATTGACTGACGGGGAAGGAAACCTGAACCAGAGAAATATTCTTGTAGTATCACCGTAAGTGAAAAAATATAGTATTGTGCATATTTGGGAGTTTGAAATTGCCAATACGTTGTGTACTACCGTGGTGATAATGCACATACCTTCTTTCGGGAAGAGGCCTGTGGCTGGATAGTAGTTCCATTGAAGAATAATGTGTTCAGGTACTGAGGGATACGAGAGTCGGGAAAGTAAAATATTTTTACATATTATATGCACGGCTAGAAGAGAATGCTTGGAGTATCATGGCTCGAACTTCACATGAGCTAGGCATTAAAATGCTCTTTTTTAAAGGACGACCCGGTTTCTTTAATTCCTTCGCGTATATCGGAAAAGCAACGATTTTTTGTGCCGCTTCATTTTGTTAGGGAGGGTGGAAGGCACTAGCGGACACTTATGCGATATAGTCCACCCTGGATGTTCCATTGCATAAGTACTCAAATTCACTAGTCATCACTAGTATGTATAATGTATCTTAAGGCCCTATATCTAACGAATCTATTCATGAGTTATAATTCACGCTACTGTAGGTTTTTTTATGTTTAATAAACTTTATGGCGATTAAATAAAAATTAAGGAATCCATATAAGGAATGACGCATCTGACTGATTAAACTATGACACGTTAGTAACAGCCCGCTCACCTTTGGACTTTTGCTCGTCTACCTTAACAATGTTAAGTAGTTAATTAGACTTGTATATCTTGTAAAAATAAATCAATTGCCAAATGTTTGTAAGCGCATCATTTCAAAACGGCTGCACTTGTTTAGCGAATTCATTTTTTGTTATATTGGTGATAGTCAGGGCAAAGTTTCTATAAAAAAAAAATGATAAATAATGCGGAAAAGTAAATTAATGTTATTAAAATACGGTAGCGAAATATTCAAATATTGACATATCAATGTTTTATTGTTCAGTTGCCATTTTTTTTAATTACTAAGTCGTACTATAAAGTATAGATTTGATTTAAATTTTTTTTGTTAGTACACTCGTACTAATGTAAGCTCGCGTATATTGATACCTGATAAAATCACTATGAGAAGTTGTTATGACGTCATACTTTTTATAAAAAAACAAAATCAGTATATCGTACGATTTCAAGTGAAAGGTCTTATCAAATATATATTATCAGAGGATATATTACTTCTACGAAGTAAAAGTTGATAAAAAAAAACGATAATAAAAATACCGATTCCTTAATCTAAATAAAATTGTATTTTTCATTAAAAATATTTTACAAATAGGTATTATAGGTACATCCAAATATATACATAGATATTTTACCTTTGGATCAAATGTTTGTCGTTCGTTTTATTAATACTTAATAATATTGTGACAAACATTTGATCCAAACTTAGATGTAATCACTAAGGTCTATTATATCCGTCATCGACTAATGATGATAAATAGAAATTAGTTATCACATATTAATTATATACATTACATATTTTATTTTGTACAGTAAAACAGCCTTGCGTCCTCTCATAAGACTGAATATACTTATGTTTGATTAATTCAAACGAAATAAATAGAATTTACTCGTTATTAAAAATTCTCACATGTCTGACCCCTTTTCGTGTCACAGTATCCGTGAATTAGGACAACAATTAAAAACAAAACATTCACAACATAAACAATTGAGAACGAATCAGTGCGTTCTTATAAAACAATTTTAAAAGAATATGTACATAGAAAACAGAACCGAAAAGGTCAAATGTCACAGATGACGTTGAAAAGAAAAAGCAGATATCAAATTAGGGGTGTTAGAAAGAGACAAAATAAATAAATCATTTTAATACATACAGCATCTTTTAATAATTTGATTTTAATTCAAGATTCCGTTTATTTGAATATTATGCGTTCTCAATTTTCTTTTGTTTGAATTTATTGTCCTAATTCCATCTCCACGTTATAACGTTTAAATGCTTTTGAGCTCGTTTAAAGTTTATAAAAATACTGAATTTTATACATATTACGGACTAGCGTAGTAAATAACCAAACCATAGCCTTTATACTTCCAACTGAACAGGAAGATTTAACAGATAACGTTATTTCGTTCACGGAAATAACGCTTAAATAACGTTATTTCGATGTTTGGAAGTAACGCATAAATAACGTTTAAATAACAGTTAAATTACGATCTCGCAACCGTGACATCCGGCCGCGTCGTTTCGGACGAGACCGTTATAACCGTTTCGGGTGCGCTCTCGCTTCTGGTTTCATTGTTCTGCGTGCTGTTTGACGTGCTCTGAGCTAAAGCGTTAGTGATTGGTTGAGTTATCGGTTGTGCTGGATAATTTGGGTAGTGGACGCCGACTACTTCTTCGTAGCTCGGCGGTGCCATGCATTCTGGAATAAGAGAAACATATTGATTTTATTATAGGTACTTTCTTTATTGTTGTACTAGTTTTTGCTCACGGCTTCACTCGTGTTAATATACATATTACTAAATCCCTAGGAAACAGTACTTTTTTTTCTGAATGAATTGTACATACAGACCGATACATACAATTCTTTATGCAAAATTTCTTGATGATCACTTGAGTTGTTAAAGCGGGAAAGGGTAAAAAACAAACAAATTCAGTTCTCTATTCATAATATTGGAAGGGTTACGCACGATTAATACTTATAAACACTAAACAATATATATGTATGTGAACTTGAGTTTGTTTATTTTTTATTACGCTTTCATGTCTTAACTACTTAACCGACTTTTCTGAAATTTTACATATATATTATCAAGAGTACACAAAAGGATATATGATACCTTTCATTTAGAAGAAATACTTTTCCTAGGGATAGCTCTAATCAAAGTTTACGTGGGCTAAGCCACGAGCGAAAGTCAGTAAACTATAATTTTACCTAATAGTTACTGTCAGCTGTGGTTATGGCTTAATCCCAAATTTCAAAAAATTTTCAAATAACGTAAAAAAAGTAATTACTCGCATTGTACACATATACACAAAAAATCTAGATATATCTAGGTATCCCATATAACTAACTTTAGAGTAAGCTAGCAGCCGCCCGCGGCTTCAGCTGCGTTCTATTACAATATAGAATTTAAATAAATCAACTGGTTTTTTTAGTAAGAAAAAAACGATTCAGAGTGGAATGAGAAACGCTTGTTAGTAATCGAATAAAAAGTGTAAAAGTAACTTGAGTTATTAAATCATTTAGAGCTTATCAAGTTACAATAATATAGTAATTCTTATAAACGCTATAGAAAATACTAGATCAGTAACGTATTTCGCGAGCACAAAGCGATAACAAGATTGATTAAAAATAGGTATAAAAAAAGAATTAAAAAAAATGTTAAAAATAAATATATGTAAGAATATATTATATACATAAATAATAATCATATACCTTTTAATGTCTTCACTTATCTTAAGTTTGTAATAAGTGTAGTTAAGTTTCTTACAATTTGTTCAGTGTTTGTACTTGTAATATATAACATGATTTATTTTTCAACGCGAACTATTTGCATTTAGCTTCAATTATCTTACTTAGTATATTTAAATTAATTTTGTTAACCTACGTAAGGTTTTTGTCTTTTGTCACAGGATTAACTTGGTACTTTTTTTTTTAAACATTCAGGTTAGTCAAGTAACTATAGTGCTATATCTGTATACATAACGTATATATTTTAACAGATTCTTACATGCTACAGTATCTATCACGTCTAGTCGTTGTTGACGAAACAATGATATTTAATAATATAATGGCTTGGAACAAAATGAAGTAATAAAACGCTGATTTATCCGTTGCCCGTAAATTCTAGTCTCAGTTTGTATAATAGAGTTACTCTGAATTCACATTAAATAATAACATATTATATAACAGTGTTAAAAAATATCACGAGATAAACTGAACAGTTGTGATTTATTCTCTCAATATTACGATAAGCTATCATTTATTTAGCAGTGGTGATTCATTTCGTGTCTTCCCTACATGTATCTCTTTTAGTAATTGAACTGCAGGAACGATGATAATAATAAAAATGGTTGTTTGTAAAGTTGGTTTACGGACGATAATTTTATGTAATGTCGTCATAAGAAGACATTGATGAAAAATTGCATACTTTTATGAATTGAATTGAATTATTCTATATATAGACAGTTGCGTCATAAGCCGAACGCTTAGGCCGTCTCGCTATCGCTTATTCTACGCTCTCGCTAGCACGCTCGGTTCAGGCGGAACGTGACTATGAGTCATGCTTTTTTGTGCATGCAGCCGGCATTCATCGATTTATAAGACTTTATCGCGTTAAAAAATCCTCTACATATGATAATTACTTACTTATAATTCTTATCAGTACCAACCAATTATTTTTACAAGCATATCATGTCTTTCTTACCAATAATAAATCATCATGACTCATGTCTTTAGACTTTTTGTTACCAATAATTAATCATTATAAACACTGTCAGGTTTATTAAATAATCGTGCAAATAATCTTCAATGAACGCTTAGTTATCTCGTTAATACACTTTATCTAAGACCCCAAGTTTGTCTAATATCTCCATTATTTAAATTAGTCACCGTTTCAGGACCGCCTCTGCCTTTTATACTTTCTTTTTAAATTATATATATTTTTTTGTATGTTACTCATTTTTACTCTGCCAACTATCTATATATAGTAGAGTAATATTGATAATTAAATAAGCTGTGGTACTTCCACAATTTTAGATTCTATGCAAATAGCATAGTATGCGACAAAAATACTCACTGTATACCAAATCTTATATATTTTTGGTTTTTGAACTAGTTACAGATTAATTCTAATTGAAAGGGATTATTGAAGAAATATTATTTTTTGGTTTAAAAATGTAAGTGACTATGAAAAGTGAACATATTTTTATACTAATTTCAAATAAAAAAAGTGTGTGTGTACTTATGTACACGCGTTAGAAGTTATACTTCTTTGGCGTAATAAGATAAAAATCTGTTCAAAAATGTTATCTTTCACCTTATTCTACGTTTGTAGAAAAAACGACACTAACAATAGAAAAAAGGTATTTAATACATTGAAAGTTTTAATACAAAGAAATACAAACAACAAATACAAAAAAATAAAATGTTTACTATAGTTAACTTCAGGGTGTCGGTTTTTCGTGACGGTGTGCGCGCGCATCGTAAAAATTTACTCTCATCATTTTTCCCTAACGCGCCAAAAGAAGTATAACTTCAAAAAAGTGATCCACTATGGGATGTCTGTTGTGTATAATCGAAATTGATGATTGTTGGAAACATACTTAAATTAATAAAATAGTAAATTTCTGAATTAATAAACCTCTTATATATGTGGTGATCATTAATGTCGTACCTAGGTATAATTAAAGTTAAGTAATAGGTTTAAAACTTAAATGTATGTTAAAATCGTTAAACTGATTTTTTCTCAGAATTAATAAAATCACATTGGTATTTCCCGTGATAGGAGTAAAAATATAAATTTGCTAATAATATAAAAAATACCAAACATTTCAGAAATGTACTCCTAACAACTTACTATGAGAGAAAGAGCAGTTAGAAGTATGCCATATAAAATAAATCTGGCTGCGACGTGACTGCATGTGTAATCGATTTTATTCTCAACTAAGCCATTAAATGATTTGATGTTTCATATCAATAATATAATTGAATATGTTATCTTGGAGCAAACTCTTTTATAACTTTTGGAAAATTTGTAATTAATTTCAAATTTAAAGATTTATTATTCACTCCTAATAATGTTATATATATTTCACGCTATCGTCAAATGAGAAAGGAACTAGTGATATTCCAAAAATCACCACTTTGTGATATAACGAAACGTAACGTAACGAAAATCATCATAGCCGAGTAATCTATGGAGTCAGTAATAAAATTAATTGGTAAATAATTAATAAGTACTTACCATATTTGGGTGGAGGTGGTAAGTTAGAAGGGCTGACAAAAATAGCAGGCTCGTTCTGTCCCAATGACGGTCGGCCGCGTGATCCCACATACATTCGCCTCTGCTGCGGATTTCGAGTTTTTTGTCCTGTGAAAAAATAATAACATTGTTAGAAAAGAACGTTATGTAACTGTTAAATTATTTCAGTAAATAATACATTTAAGAGACAATAAAATACTTTTAGAGAATAAATAATATAACGTTAAATATATAACGGTGATTGTGAAATTTATGTTATTGAAGCGAAAACTTCTTTAGACGCATTTAACGATATTTTTTGGCAGGAGATAAACTTATAATTTCACGTGATGATATGCTAGTAAGCGTGACCGACTATATAACGCTTGCGCGACCGGTATCAAACTATGAAAACGTCAAATTATGACATTTAAATAATTAAGCCAATAATTAATTTAAAAATACAAAAGGGGAGACAGTCATTCTATTGTTTTGAGTTTTCACTTTATCAGAAGTGTTTATGACCGCCTCTACTTTTTTTTTAGTTCACAAATGACATGGAAGTTTGTATTATTTGTAGTGTCTTAATTACATTATTTCACTCTAGGTGCAAAAAATCAGTTCTAACAAAGACGAATTTAGAACACGTATCAGTATATCGAATATTTCTTGACATCTCTAAACCATCTGTAGCATCTTGTTACCAAATAATAGATAAGATATATTGATAATTTTATCTCTCCACGTACTTTGTATGGTTTTAACAAAGAATTCCATTCAGACAAAGATTATTCCAAAAATAAAGTTATTTTTATTAAATATAAAACGAATGATTTTGTAATAAAACCACTATTATTAATAGTTGAGAAAGAGTTTTTGCAAGATCTTAGTTTGTTTTTATTAAATACTAGCGACCCGCCCCAGCTACGCAATGGTGCAATGTAGATATCCATTTTAATGAAATACTGTTAAGGATAGTTTTAATCTACATGACATGTACAACATATGTAATGTATTTAATTGGAAAAGGAATAATACTGTATTGTATAAAATAACTTGGTAAATAACACATAAATATTTTTGTAAAAAGATAAAAATGGTTACTGTGTGTTATCCTTTAGAGATAAATATATCGCGGACTTTTTTATCGATCTTTTTAAGATATATAATTCCCTAGTAATATATATATTAATATTAATTTGATCGATCCCGTAAGGTTTAGCCAGCGTTTGTGATTTAAGCGCACAAAAATATGTTTGTTACGACATCACATTACAATTTTTTTCTCTACTATAATATGTATGTATTATACACATAAACCTCCCTCTTGAATCACTCTATCTATTGCTGAAAATTGTATTAAAATCCGTTGAATAGTTTAAAAGATCTAATGGAATAGGCAGCGGGAGGGACTTCATTTTATACCATGTAAAGATTTATAATTTTGTACTATGAGATATTGTGCTCTGTTATATTACTGACGTTTGCGTAGCTTAGTTATTGCGCAGAAGTGAAACGCATTATTAATGACACGAAACATGATATCTGAGGCATTACAGAGTACCCTGAAAAATTCTAACAATGGGAAACACGTTTAGACGTTGAGACCATTAGAGCCTTGATATGACACTTTATAATAACGACAGACTTTATAATGACAGTAATAGTCTTCAATAGTGAAGAGTGATTGCCAGCATAGAAAAAAGAAATAGAAATTAATATAAATAAACGCTAAGGAATAATAGAAAAATATAAAAAATACAAACCTAATATTAACACTCTCATGCAAGTTATTATAAATATCAGAATAATAAATGCTGTGCTTGTACTGAGAACTGACCAAATAACGTCAGAAAGGTAATGATCATCCGACATTATAACATCGGATGTCTCGTCATCACTTGATTGGAACATTAAATCTTGAAATTTCATACCAAAAGTGTTATAATCACAGTGATATTATTTTTAACGGTTATAATCACAACGATGCTATTTTTAACACATTTCAAAATAACAGTTACAAATCACTCTTACAATATAGCGATCTCTAATGTAACCAACACAACTGAATACTAAACATCGACAAACTTGAACTGATATTAATTGGTACGCAACATATACAAAGGTTTTATCACACAGATAACTTATTATTATAAAACAATATAAAACGGATAAAGTATACAATGGTTTAATGTATTTTATGATTAAATTTACACCCCAATGATTATATTATTGTTTCAAATTGTAAAATAACAAATTCAAAAGTCAATGCCTTTACAAAAACACACGACCGTTTGTTATTGTAAATGAATTAGTGAATAATACAAATTCTGATAATGTGTTTTTAATGTCACTCTATTAAAAAAGTACCACAATCTAGAATAGCCACAGCTTGTACACTGTGAGTAAAATGTACGTCGTTCATATATTTGTTTGACATTATAGAAATAGTTCTACGTAAACAATCAAAATAAAATTGAAAATTTAAATATACCATCGCTTTCCCGATTTGAACTATCGTGTTTCATTTTACAGAAATCAATTTGGAGGGCACTCAATTACGCAGGTTATATTATAGTGAACAAGAGAGCGCGCCGGCACAATAGCACTCCTCTCAAACAAACAAAAACCTCTATAATTCGATGAAAGATGGGTGTACTATGTGACTGAAATTAACTTTACGATTACTATCGCCCTCGCTCTTCAACGATGCTTTGGAGTATTGTCGATTCCATCAATCGTTTGCTTACCGGTTGTGACTTGCCTTCACCACCAATAAAGACTATATTAATAATAGTGATAATAAGTCTCTTTTGTGACTTATCGAGGCTGATTATATCGAGGATGGATATTTTAAAAACTAAACGTCTAATATGGTCTAATGGCGGACGAGAATTCCTGTGGAAGATATTTCAGCTCTGTAGTGAAATATCAAAACTTATATTTCAGTTCCCGTTTATAAATTAAGAAACAGGTGTAAGCTGTAGACATGTAACTCTAAGAAGGGAGAATAAGAGAGAGAGAGAATAAAAGCTATTAAACGATTTTGATTCATAGTAGTTCGGTCGGAGAATGTGTCACGGATGTGGTATTCGATATATAAAGTGCATCATAGTAACAGTGTATTTTTAGTGTTTTGATAATGTAGCTAAGTAAAAATTGTTGGTTACTAGTAAAGTCGCTCATAGTATCTAGTTAGTACACTGTAATTCACTACTGGAACAACGATCCAAATTGACAAGTGTAATGGTGACGTCATGTTACCCATTTTCGGTTGTTTCTAGGAGAAAGGCCGTATATTCGAATTATTGTATGTGAAGAACCACGCTGAAGCTATTATTGGTTTCAGCATGAATGAGTCGGCTCGCCCGAGGTAGTACCACGCTCTCACAGAAACACCAACGTAAAGTAACAGTGCTTGCATTGTTGCGTTTCGTTTAGTCAAGGAGAGCGCCGGATACCCACCTCTCCTCTCCCTCTCCCTATCCCTTCAAAAATATTAGTTTATTATATTTATAATATTTTACAATATTCGTAGGTATAAGTGATCTTTAAGAAGTAACATTTTTGTTAATATTTCGTATACACAGTGAACGAGCTGTGTATTTATTGCGCTATTGGTTTATCTCAAATGTTTGTATTGCGTACAATCAATTCCAATTCTAATGGACGTTTGGGTTTTTCGATAGAGGCGCACGTAACATCTAAACTGGTTAAAGATATATGGACCTATTTTATACTGATTTATATATGAGCTACGGTGACTCCGTGTGGCTTGACACGTGATGACTACGTTTTATTTTAGCGAAGTAACCAGACAGCTTTTATGGTAGTAAATACCATCCATGGTGAGAATGAATTGACAGTCACCATCAACATGTCAATGTATACATATTTGGAAAGTTTTTGGCGAGATCTTAGTTTGTCATGTAGTGGATTTTATATTTTATTCGTAATCTATTATTGTTTGAATGTATATTTTGTAATATTGGCGGTGTTTTGTGTAATATAGTTTGGTCATTGTGAACAAATGAAGTGGATGGGAAATAATACCACCTACCCATTTCCATTTCTACTTTCCCTTCCCTTCCTCCTCTCTCCCCCACACAGGTTGGCAACGCACTTGCGACTTCCCTGGTGTTGCAAGTGTCTATGGACGGTGGTGATCAATTACATCAGGTGACCAACCTGTTCATTTGCCTACTATAATATAAAAAAAAAAAAAGTATGGATTCTGACTCGCGACACAAACTCCGTGGAAAGTTGTAATAAGCGGGCAACCATCTTGTTATAATATTGAAATTAAATTAATAACAAACAGACATGCACCCGATATTAAGTGCTTACAGTAGCTTATACCTAGCTATTTTTTTTTTTATATCATAGGAGGCAAACCAACAGGTGGGTCACCCGATGTAAGTGATCACCACCGTCCATAGACACTTGCAGCACCAGGGAAAACGCAAGTGCGTTGCCAACCTGTGTGGGGGAGAGAGGAGGAAAGGAAGGGAAAGTGGAAAAGGAGGGGAGGTGGGTCTCCAGCGCTCTCACTGACCGAACGAAACGCAACAATGCAAGCACTGTTACTTCACGTCGGTTTTCTGTGAGAAGGTGGTACCACACCGGGCGAGCCGAACCGTTCATGCTGAAACCAGTAATAGCTTCAGCGTGGCTCTACCACCTACTATATTACCTATTACCACCCATTATCTTATAGCGATATCTAAGCGACAACAAAAAGGATGTCAACTCTAACTAAGACCAATAGTAACAACTACTTTTGATGACTGAATTAGACCGACTCGTATATCAGGGCTCGTTGCAAACTAAACCCTATGATGTTTAAGTGAACATAATTTAGTACCTATATACATTTGAAATTGTCATTATTTAGTCATATTTCGACTTAAAGCTGTTTTTACAAGATGGTTGGAAACTTTAAATATTAAAAAAAACCTTTAAACTAAATTTAAAATTGGTTTTTGTCGTCCAGCATAGCTGCTGTGATTGATAGGATCGCGATTACCATATACAATTTATGACACCAGCCATAGTGGCACGAATAAACGTATTGCGTTCCGACAGCCGATGTAAACCCAGTAATCTATTGAGCTGTTTTTGGACCAGACTTAATTACTTCTACCATAGATATGGTCATAAGCCTGTTACTGTTAATTTCTTTAAGCTTGTAACGCTCAGCTGCTGTTGAGAAGCTTATTGACTACCCTTGAATTTTAGATCTACCGGTAGACATCATTGTTCTTGGATTGCATTAAAAAAATAACTACCAAAACCACGTATAGTCAGTAACCAAATTAACTGAATTAATAAGATATAAATGTGTGAATTTAAATAACATTACTCAGGCCGATAATCCTCAGGCAGAAGAATAGAAGCATCCAGAGAAGTAGCATCACCACGAGCACCATCATGTACCAGAAGGTGACTTGAGTGAGACTCGTCTGGTCTGAATCCTCATTTTTCTGCTCATGCTCGGCAGAATCGTCGTACACATCGAAATTATAAGGCGGAGCGCCGAAAATAGGAGACATTTTTATGATTTTAAACTCTCCAACTTTTGAAACTCGATTTAAATTTTGCAACTTTTTAAACTAGTTTTTCGTCTGCAACCAATGTTATCGAATATTTTCGATACACTTGTGGCACGTATAAACGTTTCTATATCGAAACCTTGTAACAGTTCTTATCCAATTGATAAAGTGTAGCCAATTTTTTTAATTCCTTGAAATGTCACACTGACATAAGCTTGTCAACTTTCTTATGATACACAAATCACTTGCAACATAACGTTTCCACAGTATTAAAATTTTTGTATAGATTACAACACGAATACAGAAGACTCTTAACCGATTTGCTCGACAAATCGGGAGAGTAATTTCGTAAAATTAACACTTTCGCACCACTCTAGATAATTTGAAGCGAACAAATTATTTGAATGATTCTGTCTATTCTAAATTACATTTACAATTTATATAAAATAGGATTTTTTATAAATAAGTAATCATTTTAACATAACTCCATGTAACAGCTAACGTGTTGATAATGCACGAAAACGCTTTGAGCTGTGTATAGATACCGTATCTTTATCGGTCGATATGATGACACTATCGTATCTAGATTAAAGGAATTTAAGACAACAGACCTATAAAAGAACTGTCATCTCGTCTGAAAGTATCATGTTTATACTATATACAAATCTATATATAAAGTTATGATGACTTTGAGAATTAGTCGAAGCTTTCGGCGGTAAAAGTATTCACCAAGTGAATTTTAGTGAAAACGACTTTAACTACGTTGAAAAATTACAAAAAGAAAATTGGTAGGCTTGGGAGCTGGAGGCGGAAGTTCTTGCCACCGTGTACGAGTTTACAGCGGCAAGGAAGAGTATCGGGGAGCCTCTGGCTCCCAGGGAGACTGAGGCCAAGAGAAGGGAGGGCCAGGAGGAGGCGAAAGGACGATGGAGGCAGGACCTGGTGGACGAGCGCTATGGGCGTTACACTATTGACGCCGTCCGCCCGGTCCTGCCGGATTGGATAGGGAGACGCTGGGGCTCCCTGTCGTTCAGACTGGTGCAGGTACTCACCTTGGTTGCTTCGGGTGGTACTTGCACCAGATCGCTCCTAGGGAGCCAACCGCCGCATGCCATGAATGCGGCGCTGCGGAGGATACCGCGCAGCACACTCGGTCTGAGTGTGCTGCGTGAGAGGGACAGCGCCGCATTCTGACTGCGGCGGTAGGGTTGGATTTGTCGCTGCCGAGTGTAGTTTCGGCCACGCTCGGCAGCGAAGAGGGATGGAATGCTGTGGCCTCCTTCTGCGAGTACGTCATCTCGCAGAAGGAGGCGGCGGAGAGAGTCCGCGAAGATGACCATCTGAGTGGCCCTCTCCGCCAACGGAAGACCGGAGGGAGGAGAGATTGCACAAGTCCGGTAGACGAGAGGAGGCAGCTGGTCTGTACCCAGTCTGTCTCCCTATTAGGACGGAGCCCGGTGGCCACCTTCCGCCGGGCGGACCGTTGGGGCGGCTATCCAAGGAGAATAGCGTAGTTCGATCCCTTGCCGCCCCAACAATACGGCCGGACGGTACACCGTGGGGTTTTAGTCCGTGCGAGTCGGACATAACCCATCCTCTCCCCCGAGAGGGTGGCGTATCCATAAGGGATTTCCCCCCGTTAATAAAAAAAAATGTTACTTAAGTGTAAGTACGTGTGTATATTTAAAGGCACACTCTATAGCTTAGTGTTAACTTAATGTTTGACAGACTATGTGTTGTATGTTTCGTTTACTCATTGTAAGTTACATAAATTATATGTAAGTGTGACGTCGGGGAATACAAAAATAGACAAGTTGCAGTCAAGTTCATCTTTTGTTTTTATACATAACTAGCTGGCCCGACGTACGTGGTCCAACCCTAATAATAAAAACAAAAACTTGACACATTATTTACCTAAACCTTCCTAACAAATCACTTTGTCTGCTGGTGAAAAATCCATTCAGTACTTTTTGAGTTAGTCGCGAACAGACAGACAGACGTGGCAGAGGACTTTGTTTTATAATATGTAGGTGATTCTACATAGTAAATTGTATATTATTATAATCCTATATCATAGTATAAATATGAATGTGGGTTTGTTAGTACATGTATTTTTTCTTACAATAACTTAATATAAATACTTAATACAAATTAAGTTGTGAAAGCGTAACAAAAAATACAAAGGACAAAAGAATAGCTTTCATCCAAGAAAAAAATACTGCTTCCGAATATTAAGTTAAATCTACATTAATGCGAGCGAATCCGCGGACAAAAGATAGCTCTGTAATATTTATATATAAAAACTGAATGTCAAACCGAGTTATATTTTCGTTCGATATTCCGGATTTAGATAAGATAATAATTCTGTATGACTACACAAGCGTATGTACTCGATATGACTGCTCGTAAAGAGATTTGTTGAAATTTTATAAACACAAAGATATAAAAAAATCGACAAATGTAAAATAGATTTAAAAAAATTGAGGCAGTCATAAGGACTGCCGGCAAAAGTGAAAAATCAATACGATATAATAACTGTATTCTCTTTTGAATGTTTAAGTTAATTATAGCATAGAGTAACAAAGCTGCGATCAATATTACATGTACATAGGCCCTTATACTATGCATCGCTAGTCTGACGCAAGCCGCACATCCGCGATACGGCCGATCATGCTTACGTAGCATATCATGACGTCAAATTATAAATTTATTTCCAGCCAAAAATACCGCTTAACTCGCCTAAAAAGCTTGCACTTCAAAAACGAAATCGTTTAACGTAAGTAATTTTATTAATATTAAAAGGCTATGCCTTCCGATTTAACTCTTTTAATTTTTCCTAATCTCAGCCTGCAATAACTTAGATGTCACGCGGATCGCCCGTAACGCTATGCCGTAGGCGCTTTATTAGGACCTACACCTTGTATGGTTATTGCGTGATGTTAACCATACTATAACCTTCTTTAATAAACTGACTATCTATACATATAATAAGAATGTAAATCTAACGCGTCTGTACTTTTTCGATTTTCGTGAAAAAAATTGTTGCCGGTGTCTAGGAATAAGTAATAGAATACATTTCAATCATTTTTAGAAATGTCTGTCTGTCTGTTTGTATGAACACGCATCTCTGCTAAAGTACTGGGTTCACAATATCAATCATAAAGCATATCCTCGAGAGTAACTTAGTCTTTATTTCACTAAAATCGGTCCACTCTATCAAGAGTTATTGTAATTTGAATGACGGCTCGAGGTAAATACGAGAGAAGAGTAGTAATTTATACTTAATATTATGAAGTTGAAGGGTTGGTTTGGTTGAACGCACTGATCTCAGGAACTACTGGTCCGATTTGAAAAATTCTTTCAGTGTTAGATAGGTCATTTATCGATAAAGGCTATATATAGCTTATATATCATCACGCTAAGACCTTGGAGCAGAGCAACAATGAAAACTGATTCAAAATCGTGGTATTTACCCTTTTGAGAGCTTCCGCTATCCACATATCGTGCCTGCAAACTCCGCTATGCTATTTATTAGTATCTAGTGGTATTCGTATGTTTTCTTTCGTCACCTATATCACTACGTATTATAAAACAAAGTCCTCTACCTCGTCTGTCTGTCTGTCTGTTCGCGATAAACTCAAACACGACTGAACGGATTTTCATACGGTTTTCACCAGTAGATAAAGTGTGATCCATGAGGAAGGGTTAACCTTATAATTTGTCGAAGTTTTTTTTATTATAAGAGCGGGAGATCGTCCGTCCAGCCCGCTAGTTATTACTAAGTAAGACTAGTAAAGAGACCTTTCAAGCAGCGGACGCCATATTATATAAGCCTATTTTAATTACATATATTGTGATTAATTATTGAATATATATATGTTTACTAAAACATATAGCACTCAGGGATAATATACCTTTATAACAGTAAAGGAATTCTCAAAATCGGATCAGTAGTACCAGAGATTACCCCGAACATCCAAACTAACAAACTTTACCTCTTTATAATATTGGTATAGATAATTACATACCTATAAAGGACATTTTTAGGCACATTATAACGAAAGACATCACCAACAGTGTTGACAGAATTGACATGTAAACGACTGTCGTGGATGACGCCCCGCTGGAACCTTCCATCCTGGTGACGTCATCGTCCAACTGTGGAGCCATTTTTAAAAGCTCGAACAATTACGTAAACAATTAAAATTATTTCTTCGACATGATTTAAATTACGAAATTGTTTTAATAATTTATAAAAACAATTCGAATCACGTTTATAAATGAGATATTTTATTGAAAATCACACAATCATGTTTTTATTTTTGCAAAAAACATTACGGTGATCTGTTACGTTTTGATTTTATTTCATTTTTATTACATTAATTTTTTTATTTCACTGAATCGTTAAAGCACTAACGTTTCTTGATACGAACGATTTGGAACTGTAATTTTCTATCACGTTACATTGACATGTATCAATAAATCATTCCGAGATGAAATTTGATTATGAACTGTCAACATTTGTAATTTGACTTTAACCTTAATGCTATAGCAAATAAAGACTATTTCTGTCTGTACGCATTCAATAAAGGATTATCTAAAACTTGTCAGCATTGGATTTATATGAAAGATCACTCTAAGAAAACTATAACTATTCTTCGAGATTGAAATTTGTTGTTATCTTATATCTGTTCTTTCTCTACGTTACATGAAAATTGTAATATAAAATCATCCAGTGCTCGAAATTCGAACGTAATTCATTATTTTTTAAATTTGATCGTTTTTCAGGAACCTATGTCAAAGAGTGTACAATCCTCGTCAAAGTTTTTGACCGCTCTGAACATGGTCACGGAGAACATAGATTGGCGTATACATATGTATTATCTATATTAATATTATAAAGAGGTAAAGTTTTTGGAGTTTGTGACGTTGTAGGGGGTAATCTCAGGAACTACTCGTTCAATTTCAAAAATTCTTTCAGTGTTATATAGCTCATTTACCGAAGAAAATTATAGGATATATAATCGCGCTAAGACCAATAGAAGCGGAGCAGTAATGAAGAATGTTTCAAAATCGGGGCTTTTTTCCTCTTGAGCTGCGTGTTAGCGTCAGCTCAAAGTAACTATTCCAAGCAGACGAAGTCACGGGCAGAGGCTAGTGTTATATATGTAATAACGAGACACTTGAGTATAAATAAATACGATTTTCAGATTCATATAATATTATTGTAAGTTTGTTTTATATTAAACTCTTGGCTATATTACGCGCAAATCAGAACTTATACCTATTTTCAGAGCAGCAAAAATGATTGACGTAGACTGTACCTCTACAATTATTGCATATATTTTGTTCTATTATATTTACAATTAGTGTGTACTGTACTTATTATGCGCTAGCTGTGCCACGGACTTCCCCGCGTGGAACCTGATGTACAAAAGAGTGACTAACAAAGCCATCTGATTGTATAAAGTCTAATTACTATCTACTTTTCTCTCGTACTTAAGTCACGTCGTTATTAAAATTACAATAACTTATGATAGACAGAACCAATTTTAATGAAACAAAGACTAAATGTTACTCGAAAAAATGCTTTATGGTATGTTTTATCATAAACGCAGTATTTTAGCAGTGATGCGTGTCCAAACAAACAAACAAACAAACAGACAAATAGATAGACATATATTTCTAAAAAATGATTGAAATGTATTTTATTACTTATTCCTAAACACCTGCACCATTTTTCTTACAAAAATCTAAATAATACAGTCTCGTTACATTTACATTATTATTATATGTATAGATTTATCATCGAAGTGTCTATTATATATGGACGGACGGACGTAGTCGCGAACAGGCTCATAAGATTTAAAACTACGTTATCTGAAGCGGTGCCGTGATGTTTACATGAAATGAATCGGTAGTTCTCGAACGTTGGCGTTGATCAGAAGAAACTATGGATACTGATGTCACACGAATTACGTTCAGTTTAGAAGATAAGTCGTCTAACATTTCCAAATATTCGAATTGGCAGCGCAATCGGTACTATCATCAGCCTGTAAGAGATTCACTGCAGGGCCATAGGCATTTTCTGAAGGAAGTTATGGGCATAATTACCACACGACGTATTGGCGATTTCAAGGTATGAGAAAGTTCTTTGTTTTCCCACATACAGTAGTACCACAAGAACATTTCTCATGTTTAGGTTTCCTCACCATGTTTTCCTTTAATTTAATTTGGTAAACGTACGTGAATTCCAGGATTCGAACCTGCGGACATCGGATTGATATTCAACCGGTCAATCCATTAGACCACCACGACTATCACAACGATCGGTACCATCGCATATATTTCAGAAACCTGTCATAGTGTCTCACGTGAGTAAAGTACAGCGTGCGTTCCAAAAATCAGTCACACTTTCTCACACGTGTGAGCCACGACCACTGCACACGTAGCGGAAAAACCGTCATAGTGCCTCAGTGTCAATCCAGCTATACATATAGATCTAGAGACGTGACAATGATTGCAACCAAATAGCAATCACTTTTATTTACCATCGAGTTAAGTGCAGAGATCTTATCGAGCTCTGATGATAAAAAAATATGTTCGATTAATCCTACGTCTTATCTACACTGATAAGGATAAAAGCTGAACAGTAAGAGAAGTAGGTATTTAATTCTATATCCGTCATTATAATTGTAAAAAGTTGTCCTCGCTGTTGTTTTCCATTGATTATTTTTATTACCATGTCGAATAGAGTTAATTTTGGAACGAAGTCCCTTATCGTGGCTTGCGGTAGGAGTTAATTGGCAAAAACCGTCACGTAAGGAAATAACGTTATGCTTCTTTCTCTCTCTCTCTCTCTCTCTACGTGCCACTTTGTAACTCTTGTCTCCTTCTATTATATACGAGCGAGTATGTGGTTGTAACGGTAGTCGAATGGACATACATTTTTATAACTGATAAAACTTTTATTAAATATGGTTTAGACGTAGTCTGAAACCTGGAAAACGAGTTTTCTACTTGTATATACCGAAAGACATATTAATGAGGCTAAAAAACAGTGAGTGTCTCCTTCTGACCATAAGATAGAAATGAAAACTTGGAAATAAACCGACGCACATTTAAGTTCATAGTTTGTCAGTGCCTTGTTAGAGTATACACGATTCAGTGCGTCATCGACCCGAGCGTGACGGTTCACTTTCGTTCACTAATTTAATGCGCCTAAAAAAGTTTTCACTTCAAAAATGAATATTGTTATATTGTAGTATATCAAATTGATCATTTCTAACACTCTTAGACTGATCACTAACAACGTTAATACACATTAGCGATCTTCCATTGGGACGGTTTTTATTTTATGTTACTTATCTCACCACTAGGTGACGCGGCGACACACCAACTTCTATACCGTTTAACCGAATGTCGTAACAATTGCTACGCGTAAATAACTTAACACTCAACTAATATTTACGATAAAATAATAAGTAATTGATAGGATGTTACTTTGCACTTCCACCTGGAATTGATTGACTATTACAATTCCACACGGAATTGCAAAGTAACAACCGAACAAATAATTGTAACGTTTTTCCGCAAAGTAACACATACATCAATTAAATAGTAGTAACAATAATCCAGCTAGGTTCAGATTAAAAACTTACTTGTTATGGATCTATAGGCAGTTATAATGAGTAGAAGTAGGAGAAGCGACGTCCAGAAGAGAAAAGCTGGTGACGGGTAATAATACATTTCGATACGTCAACGAAATTACTGTTGCACTGATTATGGAATACTGACGTTGGAATGAAGGTTTTTAACAAAACATTATTATATCAAAATGATAAAGGGATAATGAAAAAATCTTATCAGTAGATACTTTTTTATCATTAGCTACAAGAATCTTGTTTTTCCGTCGATTAATTGATTTGTTTGTTGCTAATTTATTTTCATTTATGTAACAGTTTTCATGTATTCATAATTTCTCTCTTACTAAACGATTTGACCACTTTTAATTATTTTTAATTTACTTATCTGGCTAATCTTCATTGTAGTTATGGTTTGAACCGCTAGATGGTATTGTTAACAAGATCTAGTTTTTTTAAGTTTCAGTCCTAAATTTGTATTTTTGAATTTTTCGTATAACAATACATACAATATCAAATTTTGAGGTTCACATCGCCTCTCAATATGTGTTATTATAATTTTTTTATATTCATTACTTGTTATGATTGATAACGCGACAATATGATGCGCGAATAACTTTTTGATAATATTTCGCTTCAGGATAGAACATTGCAAACTCAAAAATAATATGAAATGAAAATTAATTATCGCGTGATAATTGTGAATTTGTATTATTATTTTTAATGCCGTATCCATGAATTTCTACAAATACTGTTGAAAAAGAAACATCGAAATTATTTTTTCTTGTAGGAAACCTTAATTATCAGAATAATACGTATATGCATAATAATAAAAAGAGTTGTTATTGTAAAATTTGTGAAACTACTAAGTAACCGTAAAGTCGTTGGCCACTAATCAAGTAAAAAACCGTTTTAAAATGAGTTAAGCGCATTAATTGCATAATAGAATTAAATACTCCTCAGACATTAATCATTAGAAAACTTAAAATTTTCGATTAGAACGAAAATGAGAATAGAGATGGCGTTTAAAAAATATTGTTGATAAAATAAATTATATTAAACGGCTAAGTCATATTGAATGTAGTACGTATAACAAACGGATAGATGGCGTTTATAGTTCGTGCATTTTCCGTTTGGCTTCCTTGCCTTATCTGTAAGTACCATAAATTTGATCTGATATAGTTACGAATTATAGATATCTAGAAGTAAATAAATATTTATATTTCAGTACCGAGTTTTTAAATATTAGAAACAAAAGCTTCTTCATTGAAAATACTTTATTATTTACAAGAAAAATATATTAATTACTTTGTGTAAAGTTATCAATTAATCACACTCTTAATAGCATATTTAATTTCCAAATTTAAGATTTCCAATTTTGTATAAAAATGAGAACGAATTTCAAATTTTCTCGTTCATAATTTTTTTTTTCACTTGTGTCATATTTTATATGTAAATATAAATTCAAAGATCTTGAAAAATAACTTAGAATATTAGGAACGGCTAAAATTGGATTTATCTTATTTTGAAACGACTCAATTTATGTATTTAGGCAAGGTTTATCACTTTTAAAGTTAAAAGTCTATGCAATCACAACCTAAATAAATACCTAGTTAGATTTTAAATATTTTAGTAAACTGTTTCCTTTTATATAATTATTACAATATAACATTAAGCGTAACGTATCGTTATCGGGAACTGTCTTTTGTTCAACACTAGTTAATACCTGCGACTTCAACTACTTCGTTTATTATCTTAACTATATGTTTTATGTATATTGAAAAAAATGTAAGAACCACACTTTTCCGCAGTAGGAAACACACATTATGAACGTTTTTATAACAATCGAAGTTTATTAGAATTAAAATAACTTTATAGCAAATGAAGTTATAATGATATTCTTTTAGGTAAGGACCGAATGGCTAAGAAATAATACAAAAAAAAAAACAGAAATTCATCTAGGAGTTTTTGAGTGTTGGATGCACAAAGGTAGACTTTAATCATTTTGTAAGAAGATAAATATGTTTATCGTCATTATATATTCCATATGCCATCTATATAGTGTAATACATTAATATATACTCAATTATGTTTCTTGGTCATTTTTCTATCAATTAACAAATAATCATGTAAATCAAGTATATCGTTTTGAAGTGAAATTCTTATGGGAAGGCTTCTAAAATTCTAATCGATAACCTTTTTTGTGACGACAAGTTGTGATAGTAAACATTGTGTTACGTAGAGTGTTAACAACACCAGTTTTCGTCCCATCACCAAAATTAAGCAACCTCGGGAGAAGTTGGTACTTGGATGGGTGATTGCGTGACGGCGTCTGTACTATTACGATTTTCGTAAAAAAAATTGGTGCAGGTGTCTAGGAATAAGTAATAGTATACATTTCAATCATTTTTAGAAATGTCTGTCTGTTTGTATGATCACGCATCACTGCTAAAGCACTGAGTTCACAATAAACCCTCAGCAAGAATGTCATAAAGCATATCCTTGAGAGTAACTTAGTCTTTGTGTCATTAAAATCGGACTACTCTATCAAAAAATATTGTAATTTTAATGACGACGCGTCGTAAGTACGAGAGAAAAGTAGACAAGTAAATGAACTTAATACATTCAGATACATTAATACAGCAGACTTTATTAATCACTGTTTTTTACATAAGCTTCCACGCAGTCGAAGTCGCAGGTACAGCTAGTCTAATAATAAGACCGTAGTTTTTGAAACGACGTACTTCATGTTAGACTGTAAACGTAGTTGTTGTCGAGTGGATCCAAATAAAATCGATTCTACGTTACCGACCCGAGCATGATAGTTCCCTTTATTCTCTATTCAATGCGTCTAAAAAAGTAGACACTTCAGAAATGGATATTGATATAGGTATATACATATTATCTGTGAATTTCATAATTTTTAACACTGTTTGTCCGATCACCATGAAAGTTGTTACGTCTTAGTGATCTGGAATAGGTCGTTAATCTATCTATGTAACTCTGACTGACCACTAGGTGACGTTGCAACACATCAACCTCTATACTGTTCAAGTGAATGTCACAACAATTGCTACTTTTGGATGAGTTAACACTCAACTACTGTTTACAATAAGTAATATTAAGTAACTGATCGGTTGTTACTTTGCTTTCCTACCTGGAATTGAATAACCGTTACAATATCAGGCGGAATTGCAAAGTAACAACCAATCAGACAATTTTCCGCAAAGTGACACATTCACCAATTCAATAGTAACAATAATGTTGCTAGTTTTACATAATCCACTTACTTTTTCTGTATTTATATGGGGCTAGGATGAGTAAAAGTACAAGAAGCCCCGTGGAAAACAGAAAACCTGGTGACCAATAATACATTTCGATACGTCAACAAAAATAATGTTGCACTGATTATTCAATACTGGCGTTGGAATGAAGGTTTTTTAGCAACACATTATTATATCAAAATGATAAAGGAATAATAAAAAAAATCTTATCAGTACTTTTTTTATCATCAGGTACAAGATTCTTGCTTTTCCATCGAATGAATTAATTGTGTTTTTCGTTAATTTGTTGCTCATTTTTAGAAATAAAACTAGCACATTAAAAAAAAGGCAGAGTCAATAGTATCCAAAGAATAAGAAGTCTAAAACCATCTATCCAAAGTTCTTTGTTGAATAATCATGGTTCTGTGCTGACATATTCAGAGTAGTTTTGATTTGACTGTACCTCAAAGGAATTGTATTTTCATTATATACATATATGGATTACGTTGTCCGTGTTTTCGTAATTTTTTTCCAAGTAAACAGTCCGACTGAATTTGATGAGTGTTTTGTACTCATAGTATTGTTTTCACGTATAGTGCTCAGCCACTCAATAGATGGCGCTGTTATCAAGATCTAACACTTTTGTTTAATGTTTGATCAATTCTTTTTTTATTATTTATTAAACTTCCCTTATAAAAATACATAAAATCTCAAATTGTGAGCTTCACATCATCTAATTTTTTTTATTATTGGCTCATTATAATTAACATGCGACAGTATGAAGTGCGAATAACATAGTGCTGTCTGATAGCGTTTCGATTACGCATGAAATATTTCACAGGTCCCTGCTATTTTTCACATGAATTGGAAAATAGCTTATTACGTTATAATTATAAATAACTACTATCTCTTATGTGGCATGAATGAATGTCTGTTATTACTGGAGAAAAACAAAAGAGACGTGTCGTGAAACATCGAAATGAATTGTAATTAATGGCACTTTCGTTATCAAAATAATAAGAATATTATAGTGACAGATTAGTAATTAAGATGTTAATAATTAACTAGTAAAACTACTAAGTACTCATAAAGTTCTTGTTCACAAATTAAATTACATTAACGACATTACAATAAAGTAAAATGCAAAAATCGAATTGCAGGATCATTACTTCTCGGAGATCAATAAGAAACTTAAAATTTTCGTAGAATCAAATTAGGAATGTAGATGGCGCTTAAGAAATGTTTATAAAATGGTAGGTATCAAACATCCAAGTCATATTTAACAATGTAGTACATATAATTAACGGATAGATGGCGCTTATAACTTGTGCCTTTCCGTTTGGATTCCTCCCACTATATATACCACAAATTTTGTCTTAAATAGTTTCTGGATTATACCTAGCGATAAATATTTAAAACTTTGTTTTCAATATACAGTATTCGCAGATTAAATACGATATAAAAGATCTTCGACTGTAAATTCTCAATAAAGCAGTTATACTTTTATAAGAAAAATGGAAGAAAAAAGGAATTTTTTATATTTAATTATAGGTAATTTGTAACTTGTTGAATTTGTGGTATTTTTTAATTGGCTTTTTACGAAAATCTTCGAGAATTTCCGTTGACTCGTAGATACTATAAATATAAGGTTAAAATTGTTTTTTTTTCTGTTTTTAGATAATTTATTGGTAAATGCACCGAATAAAATATGTCTTTTGCCGCGAATTAATTGAAGAATTTAAAATTTAGAATCAGATTTCGACATTATTCGCGGCGTAAATAGAAAGATAACGAAAATTATAAATGTCGAGAATTGTTTGTCACCCTGCTACATTTTCCTAGAAATCTTTTAGTGCGTAAAATAGTTCTTTTTTATTTGAGCATAAAATATAATTTAATTACTAACTATAATTCATGAAATTAAAGTAATAGGTTTTACAAGAAACTATTTGGAAACAAAATCAAATTGTTTAAAAAAAAGGTAAATTTTTAATATTCATTAGTTTCATTAGTTATTTTTCCGTAATCTTTTAAGTTAAAATAAGGTTAAGTAAATTAAAATTACAAGTTTATATTATTTATAAGTATTATAAACTTGTAAAAAAGTTCTTGTAACTTGTGAGCCTGTAGACTTGTAACGGTTGGTAAACAGTGTACTGACATAACCTTTATAGATATATATAATTCTTCTGTCCGTATGTAACATATGTGACTAAGCTCAGCCTATACGGCTAGACAGATTTTGTTGATTTTTCTTTGTGAGTGTTGCGGTGGATTCAAGAATGATTTAGATTCACAATCGGAGCCGGTAGCTGGTAGGTGACGCTGCGGTTGACTTTTTTTATTATCAACGCAGAACAACGTCCACCAAGCCCGCTAGTTCTCTATATAGTTTATACTAGCCTCTACCCGCGACTTCGTTCGCGTGGTATAGTTACTTTGAGCTAACGCTAACACGCAGCGGAAGCTCTCAAGAGGAAAAAATACCTCGATTTTGAAACATTCTCCATTGGTGCTCCGCTTCTATTGGTCTAAGCGTGATGATATATAGCCTATAATCATCCTCGATAAATGAGCTATATAACATTGAAATAATTTTTCAAATCGGACCAGTAGTTCCTGAGATTACCCCCTACAACATCACAAACTCATAACGTCACAAACTCACAGATTCACACACTTTACCTCTTTATAATATTAGTCTAGATAGTATAGATGTAGATCATCTATTACTGCGTCAATTACCTCTCTGTATTGAATATTTCAGTCATTACATTTCATAGTGAGCTAAATCCAATCTTAATCGTTCCTATAACATGTTTATTTTTTTAAGATTTACAGTTTTTGTACACCGAGAACAAAGTTCAAATTTTACCGTTCATAAAGTTTTTCTATGATATTCATAGATCATATTTTTACATGTACAAAATTTGAAGATCTTAAAAATAACGTAAAATATTAGTACCTAACGGCCAAAATTGGATTTACCTTATTTTGAAATGTAACGACTCGTTTACTTAATTCTTAATCCGCAATTGTAGACAATATTATCAAAGAAAATCTGAACGTTGACGTCATTGTTGTGCCAATTTCTTGAACAAAATATCAATTACCTCCCTATCAGTTATGAATTTCATTGGCAGATTTAGTTTACCCGATAACGTATAGATGGCACTATTTCGATTATCATATGTGTTTAATAACTATTGTTTTTTGACCTCATTTGAATGTTGTTATTCATAGATTTTTTTCTTTTTTATTTAATTTAGAAATATTATAGCGTTTTTGTTTTTTTTATAATGTAGATTTTAAATAAGGTATGTTAGTTATTTTTGATAAACAACCTCAAGAGTAAGGTAATAGAAATCATTTTTAAGTGTACAAACAAATCTCACCGTGACAACACCGCAAAACGCAACGCAATTAGATGCTGTCTGTTTATCCATAAGTAACTGTTGCTATATATTATTGATGCTTAAACTGTATGTATATATGTTTGACATACGTAATTGTACGTTTTACCTTATGAGGAAAATCGATTGACTCAGAACGCAATAAGTCAAGTGCAAAATTACGTAGACGATCAAAATTAGGGTCGCCACTAGTATCTTATAATTTTGTATTATGCCTTTCAAGCCTTTATATCATACTAGCTTTTGATCGCGGTTTTGCTTGTGTTAATGAAGATTTCCACATTACTTTTTTGATGTGAAACATCTATACGCGAGGGTAAACCTGTTGGCTTGGCGAGACGTGGCGACGCAAAACACGAACTTTGCACAATTAACGAAATACTCAAAAACATTTGCAACCCTATCTGAATAAACATAAGATCCAAATTGTTTTATCGGCCACTCGTTATATTAGTGTTACGCGGCATGCGCTGACGACCTAGCGCCCTTTGGTAAATGCCACCAAACACAACGCGCCTGCGCATACTTGAATTTTTGTATTTAATAAAAATGAATATTTTGTAATAAAATTTTTTTTACAAAAAAAAATTAACCGCCTTCGATGTGAAAAATTAATAAGGCACTAAAAAGCGAAAAAAAACTCATTTATTAAATTAACCAAATTAAATAAAAAATATTGATATTTGCGCTACCTAATAATATATTTGAAGTCAATGCCGACCTAAATTCATATCATCTACATACAAAGTTTTGGTCCACTCTCGTGTCCCATCTCGTACATATCTTATTACCTGCAACAAATTTGAAATGTAGGTTGGCATCGACTTCAAATATATTATTAGGTAGCGCAAATATCAATATTTTTTATTTAATTTGGTTAATTTAATAATTCAGTTATTTTTCGCACTAGGCCTTATTAGTTTTTCACATCGAAGGCGGTTAATTTTTTTTGTAAAAATTTTTTATTTTCCATTTTTAGTGTGCATAAATATATCTGGTTTCTAATGGGTATAATAAATCGGTTCCAATTTCACGAAAATACGTAGAGACGAAGTGGGTGAAAATCAAATAAACGATTTTTCACCCCCTTAAAGAGGTTGAATATTTTCTTCAAATTTATATGGGACCTCCTCTGAATATAACCAATTTAAACAAAAAAAATCATTGACGGAGATATCGATAAACATACATAAAAAATACATACAACCGAACGTAGTAACCTCCTCCTTTTTCGAAGTCGGTTAAAAATAAATAAACAGTCATTATTTTATGGAACAAATTTGTAATGCTTTATCTTTTCATTATGATATGGCTGATTTCTGTCGTAATCTGTTCTTTTATGCATATAACTTATACTAAACAATTTCGATGTTCCACATCTGTCAGGCGTCCCGTGACGGCTCAATTTATTTTCTAGATAAAGGGTATGTGTACCGTAAGTCGTATTCTGCAACATTTTTTTTACGCAAATGTAAAAAGTACAGACACGTTACATTTACATTCTTACTATCTTCTATACATATAATAAAAATGAAGTGTCTGTATGTAATATCAAAATATATTTTTTTTACTGATTGGATATGAAAGCATACACGCTTCTAATAACAAAAATGCAATTTTTAAAATTTTTGTCGGTCTGTCTGTCTGTCTGTCTGTCTGTTTGTTCTGGGTAATCTCCGAAGCGGCTGGACCGATTATGACGGGAGTTTCACTGGCAGATAGCTGAAATTACAGCGGGTTACTTAGGCTACTCTAAATTAGGCTAGCTATTAACTGCGGCTTCGTCTGCAATGCTATCTCCAAAACGGTTAGACCGCTTTTCACAGAACTTTCACCAGTAAATAGTCGACATCATATTAAGTAATATAGTTTATTTTAATTTAGACTAGCTGTTAACCGTGGCTACACCCGCAGTACTATCTCCAAAACGGTTCGATCGATCTTCAGGAAACATTCACTGAACGATAGCTGACCTTATAAAAAGTAATTCCAGGAATTTTAGTTTATACTAGCTGTTAACTGTGGCTTTGCCCGCAGTGCTATCTCCAAAACGGTTTCACCGATCTTCACGAGACTTTCACTAACAGATAGATGACCTTATAAAAAAGTAATTTAGGTAATTTTAGTTTATACTAGCTGTTAACCGTAGCTCTGCCCGCAGTACTATCTTAAATATATATATATATATATATATATCTTAATATATATATTTCTTGTGTGCGTGTGTATGTGACTGAACTCCTCCTAAACGACTGGACCGATTTTGATGAAATTTTTTGTGTGTGTTCCTGGAGATTCGAGAATGGTTTAGATTCACAATTGGACCCGGCAGGTGGCGCTGCGATCGACTTTTAGGATTTTTTTTGTTTTCAAGGCAGGACAACGTCCGCCCGGTCCGCTAGTATATATATAAAGTTCATTTAGATGTCAACATTTAACGAACTCATTTTCAAGTACGTAATATTTGTAAACTACATAATGATGTGCGTATTTTACTTATACATACAATACCTAATTAATTAAATATATTCCTTTAATAAAAAATAATTAATCTCATCACTAACGTCAATTAAATTGGGAAAATAATTTCCTTATCTGGCAACACTGAGCATTTACAAAACATGGAATAAGACAAATGTTTTTATTAACGTAAATCGTTGAAATACTACAATATGTTGATAGCTTATATGCGAAAATTGATATTAACACACTTCTTATGATTTTCAGATGTATTGTGACAGCATTTAACTGCACAAACCGTCATAATTATTTATTTTCTGAGAGATGCGTTCGGAACGAAGTGACCTTGTACACTATGGAACGGGCGAGCGTAGGGAGTCATTTCTGGCTCCAATTTAGTGGCGTCAAGTTTTATGAGCGGATTTGGTTTCTATGCGTTTTTATTCAAGTCTGCTATATTATCTAGATCTATATGTATGTACAACTATGCTTAAGAAATATAATACAACCTAATCGAGTACGCTACCTTAAAATATATGGTATTAGAGAGAAAATCTGTGTTTATGGGCTATGCTTCGGAATTAACACAGACTAAGTTGAAATATGTCTATGCCAATGTCGGCACACCAGGAGATACAGTCACCGATAGTATTATATGATATTATAATTAATATATGAGGTATATGCGAGGTGGGTAATAAACATTGCTTTGTATATATTGTTATGTTTATTTTCCTACTATAAATGGGTAACCACTCGCGTTAAAACCCAGTTAGCATGAATGTTATTCCACCTACTGAGTGGTTTAGTTAGGTGAAAACTTGGAAGTATCCTAAAATGTAAAGGAATTGTTTGGATAGGAATTACTCGAGCTAACCAGGTTAGCCCAGTTAACCAGGCTATGACCCAAGTGGTAACTCATCTCTAGTTCCCACTGAATTCATTTTAAATGTTTTACGTTGAGAGAGAAGCTTTATGAGTGATTGGTATCAAAAATAATTATTGGAATTATTATGGACTAATAAATAGAACAACATGACGTCATTATGAATGACGGTATTAGGCATTGTCAGTATTGTATATCGACAACGAGACAGTAATTCGGTATGACTATAATGGTTAGTCAATAGTAAGTCATTAGTAAACTCACCCGGTCAATAGTATGGGTTCAGTACACGTAGGTGTGTTCTATATTATTAGAGTTATTGACGAGAGCAAAATGCAGAGGTACTTTATTTGATTGATATAAAAGAAATCGCAATATGTACAGAACGAAGGGCTAAAACAATCAAATTATAAACAATAGAAAATTAATCAAATTCAGAATATTTACAAAAGTGTGATTAATAAATACAAAAGCGTAGTGTTTAGACTCTTTTTAATGCTCGTCTTGATAGACCACAAAACTTAAGTAGCCAAACATCTATAAGTGTATTTTGATAGCTGCAATAATAGTAAATCCCCCTATGTCCTCTTAAAATAAACACTGAAACTAATAAATACTTTTAAAACACACTAGAAGAACAAAGAACGAAAGCTTAAAACTTTGATTCCCAAATTGGTATCTAAAGGGTCGACATCACCGAATAAATCGTGGGTCCATGAGATACAAAATGTGGTCAATGAAAATGGTTCTTATTTAAGAATACCTTGGACTCCATTTTGCTTTCCATTAATGGAAAAATAAATACATAGCATGCACTTAAATAAAACTTTCACATAATCTAAAGTCATTTATCTAACTGAATGATAAAACCACGTTTTCAAAACATATTTACCGTTGGAGGATTACCAAAAAAATCAATATCAGATAAGCAGTAAGTCTATACGTAGGTAAACTGAAATTATGGCATGTACGAGACAAAAAGTATAAGGACTTTTGGTCGACACTTAAAAATTAATCATGAATATATAAGAAATAATTACATTGAACAAAACTCACCATACAATCTTACAAACACGGCGTATATTATCCAAAACAATAATATATTTATAAACATAAAAACCAAAACGCCCGTTAAATTCGAAGTCATTTTTAAGTCTTACAACGAGTACTGGGTGTGCATTAAACTACATTAAAACAACAAATGAGGTAACAATCTAATTCGGCTCGAACTATAGTCGCGCGTCGATATGATTTTATATGTAAACGATAAAAGATAATATCGGATGATAACGCGGCAACAATAATTATCGATTTAGGTAGGTAGAAACGTAGAAGTAATTTTATAGAGAATTAAACAGTCTTCCTTCCTTACATACCCTTTATGCCCGCGGATTAGTATCCGTTTATTATTTTTTATACTATTAGATCAAAATAAAAATTATGTCAATACTACTACTGGTTCTAGAGGTGGTAGAGCCACGCTGAAGCTTTTACTGGTTTCAGCATGAATGGGTGAGCTCACCCGGGGTAGTACCACCTTCTCGTAGAAAACCGACGTGAAGTAACAGTGCTTGCATTGTTGCGTTTCATTCGGTCAGTGAGAGCGCCGGATAACCCGTCTCCACTCCCCCTTCCTCCTCCTCCTCCCCCAAACATAGGGTGACAACGCACTTGCGACTCCTCTGGTGTTGCAAGTGTCTATGGACGGTGGTGATCACTCAACATCAGGTGACCCACTTGTTCGTTTGCTTCCTATGATATAAAAAAAAAAATCTTGTCACCGATAAGAACCAGCAACAAACTCGATCGGGTTTATCTTTTTGAGATCTGGGTCTTAAAAAATCAGCAGAGGGGTTAAAGAATACCATTTTACCAATTGCCATAAGAATTTGTAATTTTTATTTGTAATGAGCACTTCTTATAAGTGATGTTTTTTTTAATCTTTTTGCTCCTAGCATTGTGATCACAATTTGAATTATTAATACATACACAAGCCGCTATACTACATGTCACTAGTCTGACGCAAGCGCAATACGTCACGAGCATGTCGGTATCGGTTCGCCAGCATGCCGCTGACCCGAATCCATAAGTTTTTCACCTACTATAATAACTCAACGCGGCTAAAGAAGTTTTCAACTCAAAAATCAAATCTTTTTTTTCGAACTGATTTCGCTGTTGACCTGAACTGGTCTTTACAGCTTCACCGAACTATTGGGTTCAAAATCAAATCTTTTTTTTTCGAACTGACTTCGCTGTTGACCTGAACTGGTCTTTACAGCTTCACCGAACTATTTATTACTCACCGAACTATTGGGTTAAAAATCAAATCTTTTTTTTTTCGAACTGACTTCGCTGTTGACCTGAACTGGTCTTTACAGCTTCACCGAACTATGGGGTTAAAAATCAAATCTTTTTTTTCGAACTAACTTCGCTGTTGACCTGAACTGGTCTTTACAGCTTCACCGAACTATTACTCACCGAGCTATTGGGTTAAAAATCAAATCTTTTTTTTTCGAACTGACTTCGCTATTGACCTTAACTGGTCTTTACAGCTTCACCAAACTATTTACTCACCGAACTATTGGGTTAAAAATCAAATCTTTTTTTTTTCAAACTGACTTCGCTGTTGACCTGAACTGGTCTTTACAGCTTCACCGAACTATTGGGTTAAAAATCAAATCTTTTTTTTCGAACTAACTTCGCTGTTGACCTGAACTGGTATTTACAGCTTCACCGAACTATTACTCACCGAACTATTGGGTTAAAAATCAAATCTTTTTTTTTTCGAATTGACTTCGCTGTTGACTTGAAATGGTCTTTACAGCCTCACCGAAAATCCGATTCCGATCCGATCCGATTGGGTTAAAAATCAAAGTTTTCTCTTTATATTAGTAAGTATAAGTGACAATAATAGCTATATATCAATAATAAATAACGCTATTGTATTGTTTTACAACAATTGTTATTAGTAACATTGTTGTCAGTTATTCTGCTGTTAAGTATTTCGCTGTTTTATTACGTGTAGCGATTTATAACAACGATAAGATATCGAAACGTATATTCGTTATTCGTACAGCTACTTTGAATATGAGCAACGTAATGTGATATCCCTTTCACACGTACTGCCTGTCGCATAACACTTTCTCGTTCACACGTTGTGAGAAAATCGACAATTGTCATTATAATAATCAACAGCGATATAACGATGTCTTTAATATATTGTTATCTATTTTTGAATAAAACATTACATTATTTGTTCTAGTAAAAACGAATAACTGTACGTTTTATTATTACATAACATTTATAAAAGCGTTAAAATAGTTAAAAATATAAATGCAATTATAAAAGTGTAATCAACTCACTCCTCAAGACGCACTTTCCGAAGCAAAACCATAACCAGAATAGAGATAAGCACATAAAGACAAATATAATCATTAAAGCCGTCGAAATGTTGTCCATTTTTGTTGTTTAATGATTGTATATATTTAAAAATTACACTATACACACCGGACGAACTGAGAACGAGAATAAACGGCCGCGACTCGAACGATTCAAACCATATCTTATCATTATCAAATAAAAACACTTTCGATTGTATATTAAAATATACTACAATGTGCGATATTAATTTGAATAATATTCTTATTGGAAATATATAATGCACAAGATGTTTGAGAACACACAGAGCTATGACTGTCACGATGTCTCATAAAACACGCGCGTAATAAAGACGTGTTTTCCAATGTGCTTACGTGTCGGAGGTTACTTTCTGTTGCATATTACAATACTACATTTTACTAACGTCTCCACTCAGGAAATTTAATTTATTAATGCAAAATTAATGGAACAATGTTAATAATATAACCTAACAATCAAATATCTATACGAAGTCATTGTTTTTTTTTTCGAACTGACTACTATATTGACCTAGCAAGGTCTTAACAACTTCACCGGGCTACACGAAGTCATTGTAATATTGTAAAGTTCAGGAGAATCAATAATAATATTATAATGCTGAAGTGTTTGTTTGCTTGGAGTCCGGTGAAGCTATTAAAGCCTTGCTAGGCCAATAGCGTAGTCAGTTCGAGAAAAAAAAAGTTTGTTTGCTTGAACGCGTTAATCTCAGAAACAAGTGGTCCGATTTGAAATATTCTTATGTTAGATTATTTTGTTAGAAAATCTTAGCTCGTTTATCGAGGAAAGCTATAGACTGTATATTATCACGCTAAGACCAATAGGAGCGAAGCCCCAATGAAGAATGTTTCGAAACCGTTATTTTTTCTTTTGAGAGCTTCCGCTGCGTGCGCTGCGTAAACGGTAACCATTCCACGCGGACAAAGTCGCAGCGCGAAGCTAGTATTGTAATTGTTTTGTATTGTAAAAACACAAAAATATTGAAGACAAACTATTTAATAAATTGCCGAAGTTTTAAAATAAACTGAATCCTTGAACAGTATTAAAATTTTACATAAGTTGCAAATAGTACATATTTATTTTATTTAAATTTCGTAAATTGCAACAACGTAATTGTCTTTTTACATATATCTTTGTTTGTACACTTCAATTAATATTTATCTTATAGTAATTGTTTGAACTATGTCTTTTGGTATATATATTTTTGTAACCCAATCCAAAACAAAGTTATGATTAATAACGAAAATAATAAATGTGGATTTAATTTTGTAACAAAGTTGATATCATTACGTTAAATCAAGGAAATGCACTATCATAAAACTAAGGATGTCCAAGTCTGTATCAGTTAATTCTCAAGTGATAAGAAGGTACATAATATCAGTATGTGTAGCCGTTATCTGATATAAAGGGAGCAGGAATGCTCTCAGAGGTCACCATAGGATTAAAATAATTTATTGAGAAATGTAATGTCCTCTGCTAGAATACTCGTAGAAATATTATTTATTATTTGTACAATGATAATTAGTGTTATTATCAAAGCAAGTCTGTAATTTTTATCACAAAATCAGACAAAAAATAAAGCTCATGCATATTGGGCACAATACTTCCAACTCATTTAATGTATGATTCACACTACTGTTCTCTACCGGAAATGATAAAAATATTGATAGCAGTGGTGTTTTTGTTATGACAGATAGATGGAGCTATATTAAATATTAATGACACGTGTAAAAATATCGTTAAATTCAAAATTAATATTAGATCTTTTTTGGAAATATCTAAATTCTTTTTTTTATCAATACAAGTGTTTTAATATTATTGTATATAAATGTATGCGTAAAGAGATACGGAAATTAGAATGACGAAATTCAAGTCTCTATCAATACTTGAAATGGATGTCGCAATGTCTATAGGCTTTGTGGAAAACCAAAACTATTAAGTATTCATATGAAAACCAGTGAACAAAAACAACTTAATAATTGATACTAATAGATAATTATCCTGCGAGTGTATTTTCACGTAAACAATCAATTAGATTAACGCTTAATCGTTGCAGTGATCCATTAATCAAAATGCTGGTTTAAACCACTTGATAATCCGCTTTCTAAATATACGCAGAAGGGCCCGTAGGTAAAAATAGTCAGATTTACGTTACATAAAATAAACGGGATCGTAACCAGTGTAAAGTACGAGTTCACATGGTTGTTTCAATGTTTATCACCCTCGAACTAAAAGGATTCGTGCCTGACAAGAGGGATATTAGGGAAAAATGTATAAAATCTAAAGACTATTTTTATGGTGTGAGAAATTACCCCATCAAATGTAAAATCAATTGAGATATCAATATTTTTTTTTTAAATATACTCACTCAACCAAAATATGCAGGAAACACAATAGAGAATAGCAACGAATAACACCAACATTCCAATCGCTGGTAAAGTAGTTACCAAAATCAATAATAGTATAGAATTCATTTGTAAAATATTTTATAACAATAGTGAAGCTAAATGTTTAAATAATACACAATTGTGTACAGAATAAGATACAGAAATTCTTATCGATAGATTAAAGTGTACGTTTATCAGAAGATTTTAATTTAAATAATAAATTAATCTTTTGATGATTGTTGATTGATTGTTTCGATGACGAGTTTAATGGATATTTGGCACTCTTTGATAGCATTATTCAATATAGATAGATAGAGAGATATAGATAGAGTTATTCAAAGAAATTAATTATAGAGTGAAAATTTTCCTTTACAGATAGTATCCTTTCTGTATAAAATGCTGTAAAATGTGAAGAGTGTATATGGTAACAAAAATAATATTCATTCCTTGAAGTAGTAAGCGTCTTAAGACTGGGTTCAAATACCATTGCACTACTGTTTGAGGCGTTTGGTAAGCTAAAGTGTTAACTTGAATGAAGCGCGTTGCATAATCTTTTGTTAATTTCTCTATAACAAAACGAGACAAATCTCATTAAGATATTAACATTATTTAGCTCGCATTATTACTTCATTCTAGCATTTTTTTTTTTTTTCGAACTGACTATGCTATTGACCTGACCAGGTCTTTACAGCTTCACTCATTCTAGCATACATTGAGACCTACACTTTGTAAGGTAAGTGTTCTGTTCCTAAAGGTCATAGTATGAGGTTAGATGACTTATAACATTCTTTAACAAATTTATTATAGAATACAGGATTTTTTCAAATCTGTCTGGTAGTGTCAGAGATTTACGGGTACAAAGAAAACACGTTTTTGAACTTATAATATTAGTACAGATATCTAATTTAATCTTACGTTAGACAAATGATTACTCGATCTGTATTGAATTTATTATACAGTTAAATAACGAATGTAAAATTTATCGTAACCTACATGGTAATCGGACGACGCATGCACAATGGAAAACAACAAATAGTTTAGAATTTAATACTTAGATGCTTATGTAAAAATAATCTTATATTTTTGAAGTGAAACTTCTTTATCGGCGTTGGAAAAAATTTACCGTCACAGTTTTCCGTTACGCGCCATCTTTTTTGTATTCATGTCTATGATAATAAAATCCTTTTGTTTAAACTTTATCTACTTTAACTTTATTTTTTAATATATTAATGAAATTGTTTGCCATAAAGAAAGAAAGGGTTTTCTTTTTTTTTTTTTAACCAATTTCTGGAAAGTTGCATATAGATCATTTTGCGAAAAATAAGGCCTTAAACAAGTTTCACTTCTTACGTGTGTACACTAGTACACGCACACATTTTTTTTCTATTTCAACGTTCAGATATTTTTAAATATATTTTTATGAATATTAAGAAGATCATTGATGTGTTTAATAATTTGTTAATTCTCTAAGTAAGTTTTTATTTTTGGCAACCAATCTTCTAGTAGATTATTACTGCCATTGTCGAGTAGCTAATGATATTACAACTGAAGGTTGTAGAACCACGCTGTAGCTATTATTAGTTTCAGCATGAATGAGTCGGCTCGCCCGGGGTAGTACCACCCTCTCACAAAACACGACGTGAAGTAACAGTGCTTGCATTGTTGCGTTTCGTTCGGTCAGTGAGAGCGCTGGAGGCCCACCTCCTTTCCCTCTTTCACTTCTCCTTTCTCCTTTCCCTACCCCTCCCCCATACACAGGCTGGCAACGCACTTGCGACTCTGGTGTTGCTAGTGTCTATGGACGGTGGTGATCACTGAACATCAGATGACCCACCTGTTCGTTTCATTCCTTATGACATAAAAAAAGAACTAACAAGATGGTGGCCGTCTTGTTAGAACTTTCCAGGGAGTTTTTGTGGCAAGTTAGAATCCATGCTCCGTGATATTATTTCCTATCAAATTTACTTATGCAGTAGAGATTATTAGTAATTATGTTCTATTATTAAAATAGAAAAACAATGGGGAATAAGTTATATTAATAAATTACATTATTTCCAACGTAATTTCCAAGTTAGGTCGATGACCGAATCATCGTAAAAAACAGAATAAGTCGGTGAAATTAATTCCATTGTAGTACAGCGCCATCTAGTCTCATCACACGATTTAAACTTATTTTTTTGAGCCACAGTCGCTTGATTGGAATTATGGCCAGTGTCATCAAGCAGTATTATAATACCGTGTCTGCAATGGGATAGGTGAAATAAGGGATCTTCATATCTCTTCTACCGTATATAATAAACCTTACTTTCAAATTTATTTTACTTTGTCCACGGGTAGTATTTTATATTCACACATATTAATTATCCTCTGATTTGTTGAAATTAGGGATTGATGAGACCATTCTACAGTGAATATATACTGTTAGTATGTAAGAACTATTAGTAGTTGTTGTTGTTGTTGAGTTGTTGTAGGTGGTAGAGCCACGCTGAAGCTATTACTGGTTTCAGCATGAATGGGTCGGCTCTCCCGGGGTAGTACCACCCTCTTATAGAAAACCGACGTGAAGTAACAGTGCTTGCATTGTTGCGTTTCGTTCGGTCAGTGAGAGCGCCGGAGACCCACCTCCCCTCCCTTTCCACTTTCTCCTTCCCCTTCCTTCCTCCCCCCTCCCCCACACAGGCTGGCAACGCACTTGTGACTCCCCTGGTGTTGCAAGTGTCTATGGACGGTGGTGATCACTTACATCAGGTGACCCACCTGTTCGTTTGCCTCCTATGATATAAAAAAAAAAAATAAATGATACAGGATGTTTAAAACGTCAAATAACAAGAATGAATTTAACGAATATTTATATTACGCAAGTGACACAGTTGACTCAAACTAGTATAATGACATGCATACGTATAGAGTATAGTTATCCAATTGACCATTGAACCCGACTAGGTCACTTTAAATTGAATGTGGAGAGATCGCGTCACACTTGGAGATAGCTCAGTCTAACAAATTGCTTCTTTCGAGACATGTATCTATATTTTATTTATTTTTGGAGTTTTCTCCAGAACAATGCTTTTTTTTCGATCTGACTTTTTTTTTTTTTATTGTAGCTCGGCAAAGTGACTGTACTGTGCCTGATGGTAAGCACAGTACAATCCAAAAACAATGGCGACCACCGAGAGACATACTATCCATCGCCGGTCGCCGCTGTCATGCCGGCCTGAAAGCGACCCAGTCAGGGACAGCCCCCCCCCCGGTTGCTGGATATACACCGGTTGATCCCGGAACGCGACACGCCCAAACGTGCCACTATGGCGGGTGTTCCACCTGGTGTACGGTGGTCGCGATCCAGTCGGGTACAGACACCCTACCACCCCGCATATGACTAACTGCTCTTAGCTTGATGGGCCTTCACAACTTGATCGTGCTTTTAAGAGGAGTGTGTAGCGACACACATGATAACAGAAAACGTATACTGTCTATACTACAAGAATATATGATTGATCGAGAAGCAACAACGCCGCCGTATTTCACAAGTTATCTACAAAGCATTTTTAAAACGCGCGCAGCGACACACCACATACGTTTATTATAGTTACAAATACTTTATGAGGTGCAAGATCACTTGGTAGACATGTGCGACCACTCAGATGCGCGAATTGCATGTTTCAGGCAACAGCCCAAGCCGAGATGTGCCGTGCACCCTTGAGCTAGTTGTCCAAATAAAATTGGCTGTGTGCCCTAAGCGCTCGCCTTAGTAGTCCGGTGAAGCTGTTAAGACCTTCCTAAGTCAATAGAGTAGTCAGTTCGAGGAAAAAATTAGCGTTAGCGTTCCCGCGTCCTTCAAGTGCTTAAGGCACTCAGCCGAATATGGCGTGACTCTTATGTTTTTTAATTAATATATATAATATATATAATATATATAATATATAATACTCAGTAAAATGGCACTTCTAAAATTATTTTCACATTTATATTTAATAGATATATTTTTAATGAAATTCTAACTAATATTATAAATGCGATTGTGAGTTTGTTTGTTACGGTTCCACGCTTTAACTACTGAATTGATCGCCATGAAATTTTCCATAAACATTGTTAGGGATACAAAAATGACATAGGGTACTTACTCTTCTTATTGAGAAAAAAAAGTACTATTATTCAGAGATAAGTCAAAACCACATTCACGCGTGCTCAGTTACGGGCAAATAAATATAAAGCAAACTCTTTACTTTTTTATTTATATACTAGCTTCTGCCCGCGACTTCGTCCACGTGGAATAGTTACTTTGGGCTAACGCTAACACGCAGCGGAAGCTCTCAAAAGGAAAAAAACCGATTTTGAAATATTCTTCATTAGTGCTCCGCTCCTATTGGTGTTAGCGTGATGATATATAGCATATAGCCTTTCTCGATAAATAAGCTATCTAAAACTGAAATAATTTTTCAAATCGGACCAGAAGTTCGTGAAGTATTAGCGCATGCAACCAAACAAATAAACAAATAGGTAAGCTTTATAACTTGCCTCGAACCGTCATTCAAATTACAATAGCTTTTGATAGAGTGGACCGATTGTAATGAAACAAACACTAATTATCATTTTATTAGTGAGGTTTTATTGGGAACTCTGTACTTTAGCAGTGATACGTGTTCATACAAACAGACAGACAGACAGGCATTTCTAAAAATGATTCAAATATTTATTACTTATTTCTAGACATCTGCAACCATTTTTTTTCACGAAAATCGAAAAAGTACAGGCACGTTAGATTTACATTCTTATTATAGGTATAGATATAGATGTTACGCTTACGAAGATTACTAGCTGACCCGGCCACGTGTTGCTGTGGCTCAATTATATGATTAACAGAACACGTGCACCATGAAATAAACTGAAGTTGAATACGAAAGTCAAAATTAAAACGTGGCGCCATCTATGAGACATCTATAACAGTCGGCCCTACAGTTTTCTGCCAAAAACTAATTGAAAGCGCCATCTGTTTGAGACTTACGAAACTTACAATTAATAACAATAACCAACATTGACAATCATTTAATTTGCAATTAAACAATGTTGAGGCCATCAGTCGAAATATAAATTATCTTATTTCTCAAGTTGAACCTGATTGTACATAAATGCCAACTTTCATGAAGATCGGTTGAGTAGTCTCGGAGTTCATCGTAGACACACATCATGACATTCGATTTTTATATATCAAGGTTATGAGTTGTTCCCCGTCCCACCTTTTATTACAAGATGTCTCACTGTATTGGTTTACCCTTAACGTGTTACTTGCGAATGACTTCTTATGGTCCATCTGACTAGATTAACGCTATGAATTCGATATATGCAAGCCTATATGTTTATTTATTTAGTTTTATTCTTGGCAACCAATCTTCTAGTAGATTATTATTATTGTTGAGTAGGTAATCATATTACACGTTTCATACGGTCATGTGCTAACAAAATGGTGGCCCTCTTGTTGAACCATTCTATAAAGTTTTTGTGGCAAGTTAGAATACATGGTCCGTGGTATTGTTCCCATCCACTTCACGTGTGCACAATAACCGAACTATATTACGTAAAACACCACCAATATTACAAAATATAGAGCCAAATAACACAAGATTATGAATAAAATATAGAATCCACTACCTTATATTCCAAGATCCCGCCAAAAACTCCCCATGCATATATATTGTTTTATTTTATTTTTGGCAACCAGTCTTCTAGTGGACTATTACTGCCATTGTCAAGTGAGTATCGATATTACAAGTTTCTTGATATAATTTCAATGAACTAACAAGATGGTGGCCGTCTTGTTAGAACTTTCCAGGGAGTTTTTGTGGCAAGTCAGGATCCATGCTCCGTGGTATTATTTCCGATCCACTTCACTTGTGCATAATAACCAAACTATATTACGCAAAACATCACCAATATTACACAATATAGAGCCAAATAACACAGGATTATAGATAAGATCCCGCCAAAAAGTCATGCATATATATTGACTTGAGTTTATTGTGTTTAAGGTGCCGTACCTGACATTGTCTTCTAAAAATATTCAAATTTAAAATACACTTTATTCTTGTACATAGAGATAGTTAAAACTAATTCTAATATATATATAAAAGGACTTACTGCAGCATATTATTATTCCGTGGCGTACACAAACGCAGAATAACAAAATAAATAACAATATCGGAGGAAACAAAATATATCCGCCCGTCGTATCCGATCCCATTTCGATGACTCAATTTTCGAAATTCACATAATTAAAATTACCAAATTATTAACACAATCTATCGATGATAAATTCAGTGTAATGAATACTTTAGATTAGATATTTTCTTTGTTACTTTTGTGGAGTATTCTAGTTTTGAAAATCACGGGCGTTTTGTTCAGTTTCGTCGTATATTGCTCGTTCAAACGAGGCGTGTTATATTGAATCCTCCGATAAGGATAATGGTTTATCTTATCAGTTTCATATCTAGAAGCGGGAGTAAAAGTGCCCTATGACGTAAAACGTTATCTTTATGCAGGATGCTTAATCGATTTTCGCTTTTATAGTGTGGATTAGAATCCTTATTAACCAACTTCAAAAAGATGAAGATTTAAAGACGTGGTAACGTCTTATAAATCGATGAACGCCGGCTACACGCATTAAAAAGCATGACTCAGTGTCACGTTCCACATGAGCCGAGCGTGCAAGTGAGAGCGCGGAACAACCGATAGAGAGACGCGATCGGCCTAAGCGTTCGGCTTGTGACGCATCTATCTATATATAGAATAATTCAATTCAATTCATAAAAGTACCTATGCGATTATTCATCAAAGTTTTCTTATAACGTTATCAAATTATCGTACGTAAACCGACTTTACATATAACCATTTTTTTTTTAAGTGAAAACTTCTTTACGCTCGTTGAGCGGTATTTTTTCGCAGGAGATAAATTTATAATTTCGCCTCATTACATGCTAGTAAGCGTGACGGACCGTATTCTGCTGGCGCGGTTCGCGTCTGTCTACGGACGGATAGTATAGCAGTCTGTGTACATCTAATATTGACAACCCATCATATGTTTCATGAATTAATAAACTGCATAAAGAGCTACATAACTATTATTCAGAGTGTAGGTCATTTTTACATTATTACGAACGAAGCTGCGAGCAAAGATTAGTTACTAATATTTCACAATTTATGATGTACGAAAAACAACCGTCATAATCTCTATAATCTTGTACCAATAATTAATATGACATGATCGTAATTTATAATATGTTTGATGTTAATTCTACTGTGATAAACAAATAATCTTCTGTACATATAAAAAATTGAGCCGTCACGGGACGCCTGGCAGATGTGAAACACATGTGTAACGTAGTAAACAACACTGTATACACTATAGGTGTGCGAGCTCACTCGCCACGTCTCACGGCCTGTATCGCCATACGCTACGGCCTGTATCGCCACGCCAACAATCAAGTTTACACTAGCCTATAGATGTTTCACACCAATAAGAAATTAAACGTACCGTGTCAGTACTCTTTAGATTTTTGTGAAAAAAATTGTTGCAGGTGTAGGTGTTGCAGGAATAAGTAATAAAATGTATTTTAATCGTTTTTGAAATGTCCGTCTGTCTGTCTGTCTGTTTTTTTAAAAGTGCATCTCTGCTAAAGTACTGCGTTCACGAAAAAATCTCACCAAGAAAATCAAAAAGCATATCCTCGTGTAAAATTTAATCTTGGTTTTATTAAAATCGGTTCATTCTATCAAAAGTTATTGTAATTTTAATGACGATGCGACTTAAGTACGAGAGAAAATTAGATAAGCAAATGGACTTAATACATTCAGATGATTTTATTAGTCACTGTTTTTTTACATTAGGTTCCACGAGGACGGAGTCGCGGGCACAGCTAGTCTATACATATAAAAAAATACTGATTGACATATCAACGCACGACTGGGGGCCGTCATATTAATGTTTGGGTTGTGAAAACTTGCACGTGGGCTCTCTTTACATTGTAGGTGAGCCCTATGGAAGGAGTTTTTAAAATTCAAGCCCAAAGGCGGGGAAAAGGCTGATGAATTTTTTTATGAAAATCCGTCAATTTTCTATCAGTCTGTCAGTTATTATTTTATAGGTATAGAGTATAAGAGTCGAAAACAATTACTTCATAGAGTTTTTGGTGGGATTAGTGTGCCATATATACTAGTTCATTTTATATTTTATCCCGACGTTATCCCGCTCTGATAATAAAAAAAAAACTAGTCAAATTATATATCAAAACCTTGCCCATGAATCTTTTTATCTACTGATGAAAACCGCATGAAAATCCGTTGTGTGGTTTTTGAGTTTAACGCAAACACACAGCAGACGGGGCGGAGGACTTGTTTTATAATATGTAATGAATCATAACCTTGTGTTATTTGACTCTATATTTTGTAATATTGGTGGTGTTTTACGTAATATAATAGTTCGGTTATTGTGTACAAGTGAAGTGGATGGAAAGTAATACCACGGAGCATGAATTTTGAGATGCCACAAAAACTCCATGGAAAGTTTTAACAAGAGAACCATCGTCTTATTAAATCATTGAAATAATAGATATAACAAGACACTTATATTATTATCTACTCGATAATGGCCGTAATAATCTGGAAGAATGGTTGCCGAAAAAAAAACAAACACTTTATAAAAAAACATGCGCAAAGCCGTTATTACAATACAAAATGGCTAATACATTATTTGGTTTGATCTCCGCAAAATGATTCAATTTTATCTCATGATAAGCAATGTGATTCGTTGCATTTCCATACTTAAGCTATGAGTGCCTAACTCGTATTGCAAGAATCGCAATAATTTTGATTCCATGACAGTCAGCAGCAGACCAATTAATTATTAAAATTCCTAACGGCCAAATGATTCAGACATAAATAAAACATATTTAGATAACTGCGTGGTGGTAACCGACCATCCCTTTTGGTGGCAAATTCAAATATGTTGAAAGGTCACTAAGCCGCCACCAAGTAGAAAAAATTCGAAAATAAAATTGATGATTACAGCGCCATCTATTCAGTACTGACAGAATTACATAAATATACAGAGATTTAGTTCTGCTATTCGCCGCAAGGTGGCGGTATACACAGTTTTATAATTGTGTATGGCGTGGTTAATAAAAAACAATAGCTTTTTAACAATGTTATAATTTTAAAGTCATTTTTAACGATATATAGATAACATATGTCCTTATTTTCTTTTATATCTCATTCCAAATTACTATAAAAAGGAATTTTATTAAGGCGGCATTAATTACAATTACTACTAGATGGCGCCAATAGCGTAATTTTTTTAAATTCTTGTCACAAAATCTCAAACGTTACCGTGGTTCCTCGAGCGTTTTTGCCAAGGACTTGGTTGGCCACTTTGTAACAATTAGTACTATAATAATGCTTATTATGTTTTATCCATTGAATATTCTTTCGAACACGCAGTGATTTGTTATTTAATCGAGGACTTGGTAAAATTATAAAAATCACGGCAATTATATTATTGGAATAATTTTAACTATAAAGTGAAATCAACATTGTTAACATAGACATGAAATAATAATTTGAATAAATATGTAAAAAAAACTAAAAACAAAAAATTTTAATAATTAAATAGTATTGTTTGATGCGAAAAACCAAGTCGCCCATAGGCAGTTATGCTTCCATCGGCAATTGTCCTTGTCTAATGCGTTTTAAAATTTGTTATACATAACTCTGTAATGTGATGATGTTAACGTCACGTAGACTGCACACCTTTTTTGTTACGATACACTACAACAAATATATGATTACTTAACCCATTTAATTATTTCATTAAACAAGCTTTATTTTCAGTTTCAGAGGTAATGATATGAAGGTGGTAGAGCCATGCTAAAGCTATTACTGGTTTTATCATGAATGGGTCGACTCGCCCGGGGTAGTACCATCCTCTCACAGAAAACCGACGCGACGTAACAGTGCTTGCATTGTTGCGTTTCGTTCGGTTAGTGATAGCGCCGGAGACCCACTTCCTCTCTCCCCTCACTCCCCCCACTACTTCCCCCTCTCAAACACAGGCCGGCAACGCACTTGCGACTCCCCTGGTGTTGCTAGTGTCTCTGGACGGTGGTGATAACTTAACATCAGGTGACCCACCAGTTCGTTTGCCTCCTATGATATAAAAAAAAAGATTTTTATGTAAAAATGTCCATTTTTTTTTCTTTTTCATACGGAGTTAAATTGTTTTATTTGACAATATTAAATTGTCGTGATTTGAAATATGATTCTAAATTCATATAAAATATATACATTTGCGTTACAATAAAAGTAAGAACGAAAGGGTATTAGTACTATACGTATATAAGAAAATTGATTAATTGCGTAAAAATATGGTTTTTTATTTATTTACAATATGTAATTACTCATTAAAAAAAATTGAAATAGTAATGGTGTTGTAGGTAAATATATACGATGTTATTACAAAAAGGTTAAATACGTATTGAACCCTGGCTTTAAAAGGTCTCATATTAAATGCACCGCGGTCGCCATCTTGTTCTTTTGTCTCGCTTTGGTTACGTTAGTTTAGACTTGTGAAAAAGGATAACACGAACTTGCCTCGGGCGAGCGCGGTGGATTTATTAGGAAACTTTTTTAAACCAATTATTTAATACGTATTTAACTTTTTTGTAATAACGCGGTTTAGATTTAAGAAGAAATAGTTGCATAATTGTACCAAAAGTGTAACATAAATAAAAATAGAATTGAAAAAAAAAATTATAATAATCTTATGAAGCTATATGTATAGAGCTGTTAAGTTTTTTCTAGACGCTATCAGTATCCCCCTAAGTATATTAATAATTGAAATCAGTCGATTCAGTCAATCGCAAGATTTTTTAAGTTTTTTTACGTTTAATTTTTTGAAGTTATTCTTCTTTTGGCGCGTTAGGTAAAAATGATCAGAGTAAATTTTTATGATGCGCGCGCACACTGTCACGAAAAACCGACACCCTGAAGTTAGCTATAGTCAACATTTTGTTTCTTTGTATTTGTTGTTTGTATTTCTTTGTATTAAAACTTTGAACGTATTAAATACCTCTTTTCTATTGTTAATGTCGTTTTTTCTACAAACGTAGAATAAGGCGAAAGATAAAATTTTTGAAAAGATTTTTATCTTGTTACGCCAAAGAAGTATAACCTCTAACGCGTGTACATAAGTACACACACACTTTTTTTTTGAAAATTAATTAAATTAGGGGTCTGAAACTTCCAGGATCTTAATATTTTATTATAATAGTATCTATATTCTATATATCCCCTAAGTACCATTTAAATATCTTTCTGGGCCGAATTAATATGTTTAGGACCCTACGGCACCTCTCTTATAAATCTCTGTCATATAAAACGATCGTGATAAATTTAAAGATTCATTTTAGGCAAAAATTCATAACTTTATCTAAGTTTTGTGAACTCTGTACCGACCAGTCTAGAATACTTCGCGCTGATTGTTCAATTTTTTCGATGAGAGGTATTTTTTTGCCAGGAGATAAATTTATAAATTCGTGGCCGACCGTATTGCGCTTGTGCGGCTTACGTCAGAGTAGCGACGCGTAGTATAAGAGCCTGTCCAGACGAGGCGTTTTACGTGCGAGTCGACTCGTGAGTAGACACTCGCGCGGAGATACTAGAGCTATATATATCCCGTCCAGATGGTGCGGCGCGTTTCCTAAGTCGTGCGTAAAACGCGGGTAATGAGCGAGACTCTCGACTCGCGCGTTGAACGCGCGAGCGTCGCGCGCCTCGAGAAACTCAGGCCCCATTGCTGCGTCCAGTACTACGCGCGAGTCAGTGGCGAGTCGACATAGTTGTCAGTCGTCTATCCGTACGACGTATCCTCTAAGAACCTGTGTACAACTAACATTGATATTTTGTATTAAGATTGTGCAACTCATCATAGGTTTGACGAACTAATAAACTGTATAAATAAGTAGATAATTATTATTGGGAGTGCCAATAGATGTGAAAGTGAGATTAATGATAATTTCAATTAACAAATTATGAAATTTGAATAATTCACACTAAGGTTAATTTAAAAATTTAAAAGGGAACACAGTTTAAATTCCATTCTTTTGAGTCTTCACTCAGTCCATATGACTGCCTCGACTTTTTTTATTAATTTATTGAATAATTTTTTTTTGTATTTCATATCACCAATAGTTAGTTTTATTTTGAAATGAAACTTTTAATGGCACGATAGGCAAAAAATTGCGTTACGGGTTAAAAGTTTTAACAAAAGGCATTAAAAGTAAGATATGTATATATTTATGTGTCTATAAAGATTCTTTTTTGATCTAGTAGTTTACAAAAATGAGTAAATGTGTAGCTAAGTATTTATTCTACGTGACCTTCGTATAGTTTATGAGCATTCTCTTAATAACTATAAGCCCAAGAAGTTTCACTTCCTTCGCGTGTACACACTGATACACGCAATGTTTTTTTATGCATCTCTCCGTTCATTATTTCGCGTCGTCGGGTTAAAATTAAAATCACGATTTTTTAAGTCCTTACAAATATAGCAACATTTATCGCGTCCGAATTAAAAGTTAGCATTTCGCATTTAGCGTGGTAAGTAACAATAGCAATGACTCATCTTTAGTTATATACGTAAATTATCCGGAACATTTTTTTAAACGATAGTGGAAACTATATCAAAACCCGTTGCGCATTTTAGAAGAACTGAAGGAACATACAGACACGAAAAGCGATTTTGTTGTATAATATTGAATGATATTCGTGTGTGTACAGTTCAAATGTCACTCTTGAGTAAATATTTTTAGATTTCACTAACGGTATTATCTATATCAGTCTATACTAATATTATAAAGAGGTAAATTTAGTGTAGTTGTGAGTTTGTGACGTTGTAGGGGGTAATCACAGGAACTACTGGTCCGATTTGAAAAATTCATTCAGTTTATATAGCTCATTAATCGAGGGAGGTTATAGGCTGTATATCATCACGCTAAGATCAATAAGAGCGGAGCACCAATGAAGAATGTTTCAAAATTGTTTTTTTTTTTTTTATATCATAAGAGGCAAACGGACAGGTGGGTCACCTGATGTTAAGTGATCACCACCGTATATAGACACTTGCAACACCAGGGTAGTCGCAAATGCGTTGCCAACCTGTCTTGTGGGAGAGGGGGAGTAAGGGAAGTGGGAAGGGGAGGGGAGGTAGACTTCCGGCGCTCTCACTGACCGAACGAAACGCAACAATGCAAGCACTGTTACTTCACGTCGGTTTTCTGTGAGAGGGTGGTACTACCCCGGTCGAGCCGGCACATTCATGCTGAAACCATAATAGCTTCAGCGTAGCTCTACCACCGGCAAGGGTTTTGGGTTTTTTTTTTCCTCTTCAAAGCTGCCGCTACGTGTTGGCGTTAGCCCAAAGTAACTATTCCACGCAGACGAAGTCGCGGACAGAGGCTAGTATTTTAATAAACAAGGGAGTTTAAATCTACTAAAGATAATGGATGCCTTGAATTTTGTGAGTTTAAATGTCCTTTGTTTTATATAACACAAGGTTGAATAAATTTCAGCTTTTGTTTTTAGAATGCGTTAAAATTGTAGTTTGTTTACTTGTCGAGTTGTCGCAGAAGGCCTCATTAGATGCATTGAATGGAATATCGAAAGGAATTCATCGTACTGACGAAATGTCTCGTAGATTGACAGAGAACAGAATGATTTTTTAAATTATATTAAAAAAGCATTTTAACTGTAGATTAGATATATTGCGCAAACAGTGATTACACTATGACTGTATACACGGCGAGTGTTGCAATCAAATTGATAATAATAAACGTGCATTTATGGAAAGGAGTTATAAAAGTAACGTACATTTATTATGCTATACAAAACAGCTGTAATATTCCATTTATCTATCTATGTACACATAATAGGAATGTTAATCTAATGTGTCCGTACTTTTAGATTTTTATGAAAAAAAATGATGCAGATGTCTTGGAATAAGTAATAAAATACATTTCAATGACTTTTAGAAATGTCTGTCTATTTGTGTGAACACGCATTATTGCTAAAGTACTGCGTTCACGATATAACTTCAAGAAAACCATGAAGCATAACCTCGAGTAACATTTAGTCTTAGTTTCATTAAAATCGATTCACTCTATCAAAAGTTATTGTAATTTTAATGACGACGCGACTTAAGTACCAGAGAAAAGTAGATAAGTAAATGGACTTAATATATTCAGATGATTTTATGAGTCACTGCTTTTTTTATATTCGGTTCCACGCGGACGGAGTCGCGGGCACAGCTAGTATAGAATAAAATAACATGTACCGATTATAGTTTTTTTTCGACTAGTCCTTAAAGGTGACTATCCTTACATAATATATTCATCGCAACATCTAACGCATACAATTTGGTATTAATTTATTTATTACAAGATCATTTTAAGAAATAATTAACTCGACATCAAAAAAATCTGCTATTTAATAATACACCACAATGTTTTTGACCATAGTTAAGTATCTATTTAGTCTCAGATTGTAATAGACCTACCATTATCGCAATTATATTACATTCCATATTGGATTTTGAGGAATTCCCTGCTAAATCTTCGAAATTTATGATCCGATATAAGAAAATGGAATCCCTTTGAAAATATCCCCTTTACAATAAAAAAAATCAAAAGTGGTTTATAAATTACGAAGTAATGAGGTAACAAACAATTTAAAAAATACAGCCTAATTAAAACCTTTTTGTAGTCGATAAAAAATACATATCATAGATCTCAGTTATAACAATATAATAGCGAATATATATGGTTTCGATTCGAAAGAAATATCTGATTTAATACATTCTAAAAGAAAGATTTCAAAATGTGGGGCAACTATGTCACTTTTACCCTAATATTAGAGTGTCATGGCCGACTTTACAGAGAGTTACAAGGGGTGAGCGCTCTCGAATACAGAAACCTAGGAGGTGTAAGTCGATTGCCACAGAACGTGAAAGTTTTTTTTTTTAAATCTCTTATTAAAAAGAAATGCTGTAAAACATTATAATATAGTTTTTATTAACTTTCCCTTTACAAGTATATAATCAAAATTGATTTTCAAAACGACGCTTTGTCGTAATTATTGATTTTGCCAAATCAAAAGTTTTGTCAAAATTTTGACAAAATCAATTTTATTTATACAGATGATAATAATGATACAGAGATGATACTGCTTATGGCACGGTAGGGAAAAAATTGTGTTACGCGTTAAACATATTTGTGTGTAAACTAGCAGTATACAAAATGAGTAAACGTATAGCTAAGTATTTATACTACAGGACTTCGTATAGTGTATAGTTATAGTTTATAAGCATTCTCACGTATACATAAGTTAATAAATATAAGTCAAAGAAGTTTCATTTCCTTCGTTTGTACACAGGGATACACGCAATGTTTTTTTTTATTACAACACTATAGCTCATCAGTAGCTACTGTAAAAAAAGTATTTTTTTTAGTTTCTCTTTTAGGAAGAAAAACATATAATTGTGGTCAATCATTATTTTTTAAACTTTATATATTATTAACTTTTTTTTTTCAAAGAGTTTACAAATATTGTAGACGTAAGAATCGTGAAGTATGATAACCAATAGAGACTCATGAATAAAGTCATAGAAGAATAACGAATTTTATCCATTTTTTTTTCAATAATAACAGTTACTAAACCAAAAATAAATAAGGAGAATACTTAAAAAATATATTACGTATTTTGGACAACAAAAGCTGTTGCCAAAATTTGTCTTTCTCGCCGCGATGCCTAATATATTTAAAATGGCATTTACCAAACTAAGTCCACGTTTTACAATACAATTCTACAATTAGCAATATAAAATATACTCACTAAAATTCCTATAATACTGGAACGTGTAAAACACAACACCGAATAAGAACAAAACGATCACAACCAGAGTTATTTGAACGTCCATATTTTAATTAATAATATAATTTTAATATGTCCGTATATACGATTGTTTGTTTAAGCACCAGACGAAAATTCCGAAGTAGACCGACAGTACACTCAAATGACAGGTCAATAATCGTTAATCTTAGATTACAACGTAACAATAATTTGACGATAAGATTCTATTTTGGTTGTGATTTAATTTATATCTGATATCACGTTTTTATGTGATGATATATCGTTACTACCTGTAAAAATGCACTATTTCATAACACTGAAGAAATATCGGGAACCAGTCCAGAATTCTTTATCTATACTTCTATACTAATACTAACGGGCCGGGCGGACGTTGTCCTGACTTGATAATAAAAAAGTGTGTGTGTACTTATGTACACGCGTTAGAAGTTATACTTCTTTGGCGTAACAAGATAAAAATCTTTTCAAAAATTTTATCTTTCGCCTTATTCTACGTTTGTAGAAAAAACGACAATAACAATAGAAAAAAGGTATTTAATACACTGAAAGTTTTAATACAAAGAAATACAAACAACAAATACAAAGAAACAACATGTTGACTATAGCTAACTTCAGGGTGTCGGTTTTTTGTGACGGTGTGCACGCGCATCGTAAAAATTTACTTTCATAATTTTTCCCTAACGCGCCAAAAAAAGTATAACTTAAAAAATATCTAAAATTCAACCGCAGCGCCACCTACCGGGTCCAATTGTGAATTTGACCAACGAAAATTACTGTACACTAGCAGCCGTTCTGTGGATGGTATTTGACCATAATTTCGACATTAATTATTCAAGATGCAGTATTGAGAAAAACAAAAGAACTATTTTCAAAATGTTTTATTGATAACAAGTAGAGCTTATCAAGAGCTACTAAACAACATTTTTTTTAAAGAAAGGTTTAGAAGTTAGAAGAAGAGAGATGTATTCTCTCTAACTTTTTATAGGTATATAGTTTAACTAGCTGACCGGACTACGCGATGCTGTGGCTCAGTTATTGAAAAAGAAATACAAAAATAAAACGTGGTGCCATCTATGAGATACTTATAACAGTCGGTCCTACAGTTTTCTGTCAACAAACTAATTAAAGCGCCATCTGTTCGAGACTGATGAAACTTACAATTAATAACAATAATCAACATTGACAATAGTTTAATTTGTAATTAAAAAATATTAACCGAAAAATAAATTATCCTATCTCTCAAGCTGGACCAAATTATACATAAATACCAACTTTCATGAAGATCGGTTGAGTAGTTTCGGAGTTCATCGTGGACAAACAATATGACACTGGATTTTTACATTTAGATATATTTTTTGATACAACTCAACTATTTATTTTACAATGAATGGTAAATGGAATAAACGCACATGTACGTACAGCTAATAAAGTATTAAGAAGCATCTGATCTGTAATCATGTATACAATTTATGTACCAAAATATTTAATACTATACCCACTATAAATTAACTAAAAATACTTACTTGCACACCCTCTCATGCATAGAAATAAAAGCAATCCGGACAGATAAAGAATATAGAATACGATTGGCATAAAAAGAACGAATAAAAGTTCAAAATATTCTATAGAAATCATAATAACTTCACTTGTTCCCGTGCGACAGTAAACTGAATCTTATCATAAAGTCATTGGCTTGAGTCATATAATTATGACAATTATATGTTTTATTTACTTTACGTCCATGTTTAGTGTAATATCGTTATATTTTTATGCTAGTTCGAGTTGTATGCATCACGTTTCAAAGAAGGTTTCTTTTTTATGAAGCACAGGTCAATCAAAATGTTGATTGATATAGCTTAATTGATAGCGTGTTCGGATACCGCGTCGATATACGTAGGTTCGAATCTTTGTATCTGAATCAGAGCTTTAGGTGAAGGAAAACATTGTGATGAAACCATGGGGTAGAGTAGGTCTTTTTCCAATGCCGCCTGGCTAGCTACCAAAGTTCAAAATCTGCAGCTTTACACCTGTTGGTGAGTTCCAGAAGCTGCACTAGAAAGCTAGTCCCCCCTAGACTTAGCTTTTTTACTATCCTGGACTACGTCACCATTTAACCTCAGGTTAGGCTGTGATTACCTATGTAATATTTAACGAAAACGAGGATGAAGGAGAGATTTGAAAATTTCTCGTTGGAATGCCAAGCGACTCGGCTGCTGAATAAACACAACAAACTAAAAGACTCACTGTGAGGAGTTTATGTATGCTTGGTGGTCCTGTTCTACCTACCAATTCGCTTTGATGCTTTGTGTTAATTGACTGATCCTAGGTGTGGGAATTATGCAGAGTAGATTTAGCGTTTGGTGACAATCAAACCTGCAGTCATTTTGCGATGTGGAACTTAGGAGAATCAGTTCTCAATTTTGGCTACGATAACATATCTCCATACATATATATAAGGTTTTCGGAGATAGTATAACTCGAGGAAGGTAGATAACCAAACAAGCATTAACAGATACTGTAACACGGCACTAAGGTTTAATCACAATTTTTTAAAATTCTTTATAGGTTTTAATTTTAGGTCTAAAGTCACGACTTCAGAAATACTTTTCCGTCTGTGAAAGGCCTTTAGACATTCCGAAACTTTGCACAAAAAAAATCACAATGTACAAAAACGAAAATACATCGTACAATCGTCGATGAATCTAGCTACTAATTTTTTAGATTCAATTAACCACATGATACAAGCTATCCCTAGTTTGAAATTAAAAACCCATTTGTGAAATTATATCTACGTAAAACGACTATATAGAAAGATATATTTATAAAGATGTAATCAAGAAACATAATAGCTTTTCTCCTTCACGGTTATCGGGCAACACGTAACTCCGAAATTCTTGAGTAAACTACAATATCATCTAAATATGTGCATAAAGATAACTTTTATAGCGGAAAAATATGATTTCTTTTACTGCTCACATCGAAGTTATGTTTGCTTCCTGATTGTGTGATACGTATACGTATGTAAAAATAAATTTAAAAAATCGTTATTGCCTAATAGTTAAAAACGGTGTTTTTTGTTCCTTTTTCAAGCACCTTACAATCTTCTATTCAGCACCTTTTTTGGGGTCCTACATGTATTTTATTAACAATATAGTAACCTACAGCTAACAAGCTTCCTGATTATTGTTATTCCTTATATGTAACTATTTCTCGATTTAAATTTAAATGTGTAAGTAGCCTAAATTGTCTATGTCTGGTCGGCGAAACGGGTACGGTTAGCGGTACGGGCTCGACCAGGCGAGTTAACATTTTTTTTCATTTTCTTATGCTGTCGTGGTTAGCTATTGTTTTCTATTTAATGTTCTATCGCTGAGTAACTATCTCTTTGTGGTGGCTGAAAGATTAAAGAAAGAAAAATCCATTATTCCCATTTGCTAATTCAAATTTCGCCATCATGGTGAGTACATTAATTTCGTTACATACACTAAAAAAGTGGTAAGCTAATCGTAGTAGAATCAAAGTGATAAAAAAAAACATCAAATACGTCACAAGTGATAATAACTGTGATATTTTAAGATTACTATCACAGTGTGACAGTGTTGATTACCGACTCCTATAAATATACATGTTTCCACCAACGATATTTCTCCTATACGAATACGGAAAATATTTTTAGCCCATCTATCTATATAAATATAAAAATAATTATAATCGCGAATAACTCCCGTCGAAATAGCTAATTTATAACAGATGTGTGAATTCTGCGAATTGTAATTTTTATATATGTTACCGGTCCCGGCAGACGTTATCCTGCCTCAATAATAAAAAAAAAATGTAAAATTCAACCGCAGCGTCACCTACCGGGTCCAATTGTGAATCTAAACCATTCTTGAATCTACGTGAACACACCAAAAAATATTTAATCAAAAGCTGTGCAGCCGTTTAGGAGGAGTTTAGAGTATATATATATATATAGAATATAAATAAAGAATTTGCATTCATAGTATCATACGAAATGTAAAAAGGAAATTTTTAAATTCAAAACTGTCACATGACAAATATTTTTTCACATCATATGAAAATAGTTAGAAAATCACAGGCATCGTATGTTTCATTATTTCACACTTAATTTTTTTTTGTCATAGGAGGGAAACGAACAGGTGGATCACATGATGTTAAGTGATCACCACCGTCCATAGACCCTAACAGCACCAGGGGAGTCGCAAGTGCGTTGCCAGCCCGTGTCTGGGCGGAGGAGGAGGGGGAAGGGAGGTGGGCCTCCGGCACTCTCAGTGATCGGACGAAACGCAACAATGCAAGCACTGTTACTTTATGTCGGTGTTTCTGTGGGTCGGGTGGTAGTACCCGAGCGAGCCGACCCATTAATGCTGAAACCAGTAATAGCTTGACCGTGGGTCTACCACATACAATACTCTAATATGAAAAATAGCAGTGACACTGTTAGTGTTCCATGCCCAGTTGTGACAATTCGTGTGTGTTTCCAACTGAACCCTTTAGACGGAACATTGTGACAAAGGCACTATTGATATGTGATAGAAATAGATGTGGCAGTAGCGGGTCCATAATTAAATCTTCCAGAGACTATACAACTGTTAAATTTGACTATTAACAGTTATAAGCACCGTATTCGAATACACTGTCAATTGTTGTAGATCTCAATACTCCAAAAAGGCCTAAAATCTCGGTGAAGTATAATATCGTGATGAAACCATAGGATGGTGATAAGTTTCTTTTTAGTATCCGCCTGCCAGCCCTTATTTAGCACTAGCGGACCCGGCAGACGTTGTCCCGCCCTAATTATAAAAAAACCATTGACAAATTAAACACCAAAACGTTCCCCATGAATCGCTCTATCTACTGGTGAAAATCGCGTGAAAATCCGTTCAGTAGTTTTTGAGTTTATCGCGAACAGACAGACGCGGTAGGGGACTTTGTTTTATACTATGTAATGATTTACGCTTGTGTTCCGGCATCTATATTTGAAAGCCAGTCCTCCTTTAGGTTAAGCCTGTTAGCATCTTATACCTAATCTTAACATTGTGTGAGGATATTTATTTTATTTTTGATAAAAAAATACAATTACAGATAATAGACTGAAATTTAAATAGATAAGGAAACTATACATATAATAAGAATGTGAATATAACGAGTAGCCAGCACATTGTACGGAAAAACATAAAGATAAGTAAAAAAAGTAATAAAACAATCATTTTTCATTTCAAATTTTAATCATTTTTAGAAATGTCTGTCTATCTGTCTACCTGCTTGTTTGGACACGCATCACTGCTAAAGTACTGCATTCAATATAAAATCTCACTAAGCAAATCGTAAAGCACATCCTCGAGTAACATTTAGTCTTGGTTTCATTAAAATCGGTTCACTCTATCAAAAGTTATTGTAATTTTAATGACGACGCGACTTAAGTACGAGAGAAAAGTATATAAGCAAATGGACTTATTACATTCACATGATTTTATTAGTCACTGTTTAGTTTTAGTGTTAGTGATATTATAAATCTGCAATACAATTATAAAGACTACACAACATTACCAATTATAACAATAACCACAATGAGCCTTGTGATATATGTATTATCTATACTCTATACTAAAACTAAAGAGGTAAAGTTTGTAAGTTTGTGAAGTTGTAGGGGTAAACTCTGGATCTACTAAACCGATTTTGAAAATTCTTTTACCAGTAGATAGCCACGTTATTTGTGAGTGTCATAGGCTATATATTAACCCGAAAAATGAAAAGACTTTTTTGTAGTAGTCCGATTTGTAAGGTAAGTCGGAGAAGAAACGGTCGAACAAAAACATTTCTTACGAACTCTGCCTTAACGATGAGAGATATATGATTGAGTTCTAGAGAAAAGTTGTAGAGCTTGACAATGCCTACAAAAAAATTCAGCGACAGCATATGTCTAACTGCAAGGTTTTTTTTTATTATCAGGGCTAGACAATGTCCGCCGTGCCTTCTAGTATTGTATATGTATATATTATAGTGTGTATGTATTATGTGGTATATTACTAAAATCGATAGAGTATAAAATAAATTACTACTGTGTTGTTAGTAAATTATATTTATTGTTTTATAAAACAAGTAATTCCGCGTCCCGGAACTAGTTTAAAATATTAAATCAAGGTCTGTACTACGAGACTGTGTTCTGTTATTGTCCAATATTCTTTATCATAATGTTATCACTTGATATCACATTGCCAAATCTACTTAACCGTGAACGTCATTCTCACAAGGCGGCCGTCATTTGTTCTTTAGGCGCACTGAACAGTGAATGAAAATGATCCGTCACGCTCGGCTTGGTGATACTAAATAGTGTTCACTCGACTATATTCGTCATCAACCAATTGTCTGACAACGAGTCCATCGTACAAATCTGAAGTTTTAACTTCTATTATGTGGTCATAAGCACACCTAATTTTTATAAATAAATAGCAGCTACCTATGATTTCGTCTGCATTAAATTATAATATACGATTTAATAAAGATAAAACATAGGTTAGCGCCACCTAGTTGCGAGTTACAACATAGGCAGCATAAAAAACTTTGAGAAAATGTTTTGACAGTGGAAAACATCTGAAATTGTGGTAAAACATATTGTTTTATTTGTATAATGAGATCTAGTGGATTTTCTAGAAATAAAACTAAAATAAAATTATATAATACTCATTAGTTGAGACTGAAATATAAAACAATCAATGGGTTTACACGAAGAGTTAGTCTTACCTTTGCTATTGCAATAATTACTATGGGGTTGTCCGTTAATTAGGCGAGGTGTTTTTGAACCCCCTGCCCTGGTAAGATATCATAAGATTTGTCTCGAACCGTCTACTCCACCCTAGTACGCGAGATTTTTCAAAATTTTCAATTTTGATTATAAATGCATTGGATTTACTAAAAAAAAAAACATTATTTGGTTTATTATTGTTACTTTAACTTCTTTACTATCACTATTAGTCATGATAATACTTACATTACATTTCGAAATACCAATATTAAATAGTTTTACATCTGTTCATGGATTTTAATATATACAAGATATATAATATAGATTATATCAAGTTTCGGCATATTTCAGTCCAGACACAATTCACTTTAAATTAATCTTATATTCTAACATTTTTACACTATTCTTTGCATTAAAAAAAATACGTGATTTTAATTGCACAGTATTTTTTAATTAATATTTAATTTTTTGGATAAAATGTACCCTCTGTTCTATTCTGTAATCCTAACGACATATACGCATAATTACATATTGATTGGTTGTACATTATGACGTGAAAGCGTAACAAACTCTTGTTCACGTCTTCTATACATATATTCCGATTGTGAATGTAACGTGTCTGTACTTTTTAGATTTTCAAGAACAAAATTGTTGCAGGTGTCTAGGAATAAGTAATAAAATACGTTTCAATCATTTTTAGGAATGTCCGTCTGTCTGTCTGTCTGTTTGTATGAACACGCATCACTGCTAAAGTACAGGGTTCACAATAAAATCACAAAGCATATCTTCGAGAATAATTTAGTCTTTGTTTCATTAAAATCGGTTGACTCTATCAAAAGTTATTGTAATTTTAATGACGACGCGGCGTAAGTACAACATTAAAGTTGATAAGTAAATAGGCTTAACAATTCACCTGACTTTATTAATCACTGTTTTTTACATCAGGTTCCATGCGGACAAAGTCGCGGGCACATCTAGTTTAAAATATTAGTACGGATGTAATTTTCGACATATTAACTAATTTGCTGTCGGTACACTTGATAAGTCGATAAGTGACGAATATGATTACAAAGTATTAGTACAATATATTAATCTGTATTACGATATCATTGTTTTAAAACAAAATTAAAGTAATTATCCATGTCATTAATTATGTATTATAAATAGATAATTAATTATATAAAAAAAAATTAGTGCGTGTAACCGTCACACACAAGTAAAACTACTTTGGCATTATAAGATAGTAATCTGTTCGTACTTTTCTATATTTGATTTACTTTATAACAAAGAGTTACTAATACTATTTCCGGTGCTATTTAAGTTCCGAATTAGCTGATAGATGGCACTACAGATAATTAAGTTTTGATTTGTTACTTACTTACATTGAAACCAGATGGCAGCTTGGTCGCGCGCCCATATATACATAATTAATTTTATTGTATGATTCTTATTATTATTAAATTTAATATCTTTTATTATTTATTTTATTTCAAACATTTTGATTGATTTGTTTATAAACTATTTATTGACAAAATCCAAAATATTTAAAAACCGGATGGTACAGAAACGTGCCGCCATATTGCCGTAACGAACTTCCGTTGCATTATCGTCCAGTTATCTCCTAGTCGCATCTAAAGAAGTTTTACTTCAAAAAATATATTTCTCGTTCCTAAGAATCTGTATTATTTATACATTTTTCTTTCCTTTACGTCAACAATAAAACATACAGCATTAATCATAAATAAAAAATCCTTCAATTTCTACAATCTAGATATTATATAAAAAAATAAGTAGTACGCGTTTGTTTACTGTCGGTATAAAGCGACCTTCTAAGTACATATTTACATATTTTGCGAGAACGAAGCAATAACAGAAATAAATCACTCATTTAATAAAAAAACAATATTTACGTCTATAGAGTTTACACCAGAAAGTAAATTAACGTAGCGAGAAGAATACGTCCAATTCAACAGCCACTTCAGTACGTGCGAAACGGTGAAAATGGACGACTGTTGTTTTCTTTTTGTTTTAAGCGTGGGAAAAACTTAATCTCTGAAGATGTTCTAATAAAAATAATAATAGATTTATGTCATTTTATTTTTTTTAATGTACGTAGTCTTATCCGTTATATTGCGACTTCATTCAATTTTATGCTAATTATAATATCGAATTAAAACAACTGCTGAATTAGCTACGCTTGGAAATGCTTTTTTAAACATATTTCTGTTACAATAATGGTTAATAATTTTCTACAAGGACCAAATTGACTTAAACTTAATTGACTTAAAGCGCTTTTATTTATTTTTAAGATAAATTTAAGTTCACCGCGTAAACATGGTCACTTTATACACATTTTAACAATATATTCTTATAAAGAAAAAACATTAAACAATTAAAAGCCAAAATATACCGTACTCACAAAACGTCTTTACACATAATAATTAATTTACATAATCGCTCCTACTCATGCGCATCGCAACGCTTGCCCCACTTCTCTAAACGCGTAGTACTTATAAACATCGTTTATATAGAAGATATTAGATATATTATATATTACTAGCGAGCCCGGAAGACGTAGTTCCGACTTGATTATAAAAAAAAAATCCTTGACAAATTATATACCAAAACGTTCCTATTGAAACACTTTATCCACTGGTGGAAACCGCATTAAAATCCGTTCAATAGTTTTTGAGTTTATCGCGAACAGACAGACAGACGCGGTAGGGGACTTTATTTTATACTATGTAATGATAATGATATTACAGTATACCCGGGTTTTTGATTAAGGTAAAAATGCATATTCTTACTTACTTTTTGTCTCTCGGTCTTAACTCGCACCATCATTCAAATGACAATTACTTTTGATAGAGTGGGCCGATTTTAATGAAACAAAGACCAAATGTAACCTGAATATAAGCTTTACGATTTTTTGGTTTGTCATTTATTTTATCGTGAACGTAGTATTTTAGCAGTGATGCGTGCATAAACAAACAAATAGACATATCTAAAAATGATTGAAATGTATTTTATTACTTATTCCTAGGCACCCACCCGCAACAATTCTTTTTCACAAAAATCTAAAAAGCACAAACACGTTGCTTTTACATTCTTATTATATATATAGATATAAACTATAATATTAGACAGTCTATGAGTAATACTTAAGAATAACATTGAAATTTAACACAGTACTGTACGGGACAAAAGCTATTTTTTTGCAAAAATCATTTGCTCATTACGACGCCGTGCAACTAGTGTCCGTTTCCATTGACGGAACGTTTACATGAAAAACATGTTACAAACCTATTTCTGGTATTATAGCAATCAGTGCACTAGCGACACGCCCCAGCTTCACATGGATAAAACGTACTAATTTGACGGTATAAATGTATAAACGGTTGAAATCTATTTTATAACACTTTAGTTTTTGTGGTTCATCAAAATTATTGAAGTAACGTAAGAATCTTCACGTAAAAAATTGTTTTTCGTCGGGCACAATTTTAATTCTTTGATATCTTCTGAGATATAAATTCAATCGATATGCTGTAAATGACAATTATGGTCTATATTATGTGCCTCGCGTTATTCAAGTATTTTATTAAGTACGAACTAATACTATATATGTCAAAATAGCTTCACAAATAACCAATTATGTTTTACTAGCTTTCGGCTACTTTGGCACAGTTGACCTTGTTGCCAAGTGGTTGAACGCCATAAGTTCTCGTCCCGTTAGTTCTGTGAGGTTGTGAAAGACTACCAGGGCAACAGCAATAGTCAGTGCCGATAAAAACGAGTGTACTAGACCACCACACGACTGAAATATAACTTCTTTAGCTCCAAATATATGTATGTATATATATACATGTATATAGACTGGGTGACTGGTTACTCGTTAGCAATATTTTTACAGGATACTCTAGTACTCGATACTCGTTCTAAAAAAATAGGTGCTTAAATATTTGACCTAATTACCTAGAAAATACAAAAAATATTGTCAGTCCTCTACCCGTCTATATTAAAGCACAGTGTCAATGACCGTCGGGTGTAGTAAAAGTGAAGCCAACCAACTAACAAAGGATAATTTTTCGAAGTTGTCGCCGCTCGCAGGTTTTGTCACCGGTCACTCAACCTAGATTTATTTAAATTTGTACCCATACTTTTGAGAGTTTTAGAACAAACTTTAACTTAGGTTCACTTTGTTGTTTATTAGTATTTGTTTATATTATTATTTTATATGTTAAATATGACCATGAACGATCACACGATTGAAGGTTCACTCCTTAAACAGGTACGGTGTATATATACATGTATATACATGTAATATTAATTTTCTACAAATATTTAAATATTTTATGAGTTTTAATTGATAATACGAAACGTAGCTCTCTCTCTCTTTTTATCTTCACTAATCTATATTGTATTATATCTCCCTCTCAACTTCCGTTCGCCTCGCCCGATCACACGTTTTCGTAACGCTCTCGTGACACATTCACCAGCTTACTGGGGAAGTCAAGCGTCCGTAAACAAGTTTTACTTAAAAAATCGAAACTGAACGTATCGTCTATGGAAACCTACACTCAGTGAATACACACAGACAACTTACTTTTTACAGCCTTAATGATACTGACGTCATTTGGACAAATATGTTCCAAGTGTCATTGAATCACGACTTCGGAGCGTCGCGTCGTATCTATCTATAGAACACTTCAAAAGATTACAAATATATCTCATACGGCAAAAAGAACTTTAGAGTAATCTGATAAAGCGTCATGTGACTGATTCTAGTACGATCGAATATCCATTATTGTCAATTTCACCGAGTGGATGTAAACATTTGAGATGTATTTACCGACCGGTGGAACACTTTGATCGTTGATAACTACTTTATCACGGATCTGAGAAAATTGGCGATGTTGCTCACATGATGCTAACTAAAAATTGGGTTATTGATAAGCTTTGGTTCAGTTTTATATGTATACTGGTCCTGCACGCGTCTTTTCCTTCTCTTGAACCACATAACTACTGTAAAGCTGATTTATATAGAAGTTTATTTCAACGCCCTGAAATGTAATGTAGTAGTTTTATTTTTATTACAGGAAGCAAATGAACAGGTGCGTCACCTGATGTTAAGTGATCACCGTCGTCCATAGACCAGGAAAACCAGGGGAGTCGCAAGTACGTTGCCGGTCTTTTAGAGAAGTGTACGCTCGTTTCTTGATTCATATTGGCTAGTGGATTTTATATTTTATTCATATTATTTTGTTATTTATCTCTATACTTTGTCATATTGGTGGTGTTTTACGCAATATAGTTTTACTACTGTCCACAAGTGAAGTAGATGGGAAACAATACCGCGGAGCATGGACTCTGACTTGCCGTAAAAACTCCCTGGAAAGATCTAACAAGAGGGCCACCTTCTTTTTAAAACATTGAAATGATCGCAAGAAACTTGTATTGTATGTACTCGACAAAGGCAGTAGTTACTAGAAGTTTGTTTGCTAAAAATAAAATAAAAAAAGTTGTTGTATAAATTACTAGATTATGCTCGCGGTTTCGCCCGCGTTAATGTTGATTTTCAAAATAAAAGATGTATATTTCTATAAGTGATTTTTTTTTAAATCGCTTAATATATTTTTTTGTTTTTGAGTTTATTGATTACAAACAAATAAATCAAATGTTTTCTCTTTATAAGAGCGATTTAAATGATGTTGTTTCCGTGGTAAGCAAATACCAGATTTATTCCCGAGGTTAAATAACTTAAATATAATTTAACATATAGCAAAGCCGCGAGCGAAAGCTAGTTATAAATAATTGAATACAACAGTCAGTAAGGCTCTAGTTGTTGGTTACCGAATATACCTACTGATGTCTATACATCTATACATATAATAAGAATGTAAATCTAAAGTGTTTGTACTTTTAGATTTTTGTGAAAAAATTGATGTAGGTGTCTAAGAATAAATAATAAAATACGTTTAAATCATTTTTAGAAATATCTGTCTAAACCTAAACCTTTGTATAAACACGCATTATTGTTAAATTACTGCGTTCATGTTGAAATCTTTAAGAACCTTATACACACAACATTATACAGTATATCTTCTAGTAACATTTAGTCTTTGTTTCATTAAAATCGGTTCGGTCTATCAAAAGTTATTGTAATTTTAATGACGACACGACTTAAGTACGAGAGAAAAGTAGATAAGTAAATAAACTTCATACATATAGTCACTGTTGTACATAATGTGGGACGAAGTCGCGGGCACAGTTAGTATTATTTAAATATATACTAATCGTGTGCTGATTATGAAATATAGCTAGGCTAAAGATGTTACATATCCATATTTTAACAATTTTCCACACAATATATTTACATGCATATTTCAAACTTTGCATATTGGATATAATTCTGCTCTCTAGGTACTATTTTGCTACTACCGGGTTGATAGAAATATTAAAAAATGTCTGTCTTTAACAGATTCTCAAAGCTACGCCTTCATTAGTCAATTCTTCATCGCCAAAAGTTTCTAACAAACTATAAATAATTTTGTTTTTATATGAATCTTCGTGATATAGATACTTACGTTCTTCGTTAAGCATTTGTACTACCAAAGCTTTATAGGTGGTAGAGCCACGCTGAAAGTGTTACTGGTTTCAGCATGAATGGGTCGGCTCGCTCGGGGTAGTACCACCATCTCATAGAAAACCGACGTGAAGTAACAGTGCTTGAATGTTAATGTTTCGTTCGCTCATTGAGAGCGCCGGAGGCCCACCTCCCTCCCCATCCCCCAAATAGGCTGGCAACGCACTTGCGACTCCCCTGGTGTTTTTAGCATCTATGGACGGTGGTGATCAATTAACATCAGGTGTCCCACCTGTCTGTTTACCTCCTATGATAAAAAAAATATATATATAACTAGCGGACCGGGCGGACGTTGTCCTGCCTTGAAAACAAAAAAATCCTAAAAGTCGACCGCAGCGCCACCTACCGGGTCCAATTGTGAATTTAAACCATTCTCGGATCCACTCGAACACGCACACAAAATTTCATCAAAATCGGTCCAGTCGTTTAGGAGGAGTTCAGTCACATACACACGCACACAAGAAATATATATATTAAGATTTATATATGCTTTGTACAATAATGCCCTGCAATAATATCTTAACACTAGCTAACCCGGCCACGCGTTGCTTTACCTCAGGTATTACCAGATTTTTAGTTTTAATATCATTAATTACATGATGAACAAAACAAGTGTAACATAAAATAAACTGCATTTGAAAGAGAAATTAAAACGTGGCGCCATCTATGATATATCTGAGACAGTCGGTCCTACAGTTGTCAACAAACTAATTTAAAGCACCATCTGTTCGAGTTTAATGGAACTTACAATTAATAAAAATAATCGACATTGACATTTAATTCGTTATTAAAAAATATTGAGGCCATTAATCGAAATGTAAATGACAACTTTCATGAAGATCGGCTGAATAATTTCGAAGTTCATCGTGGACAAACATCGTAACACTGGAATTTTATATATTTAAAAAAAATATATGAAAAATGTCGGTTTAGTTACATCACTTGTAACTAATAAACGGCTTGGGCCGATTTATATGGTTTTTGATTGGTTGGATTTGCTCCGGATTTGCCCCGGATTGCAAAATAATTATAAGAATATCAGAAAAAATCGCTTATCAAAATCCGTTGCGTAATTTAAAAGAAACAAGGTAACATACAGACAAACAAGGTACTACACAATACAGACGTCAGAAACTTGATTGATGTAACCGCGTCCGTCCGAAAGACGAATGACGGCGGTGTAACACATTGCGAAATATGTACACATAGGTGTGTTTCATCACTGTACGTTTACGTTCGTGACCCGCGGTGAAACGTAACCTCGGTATAAGACCTCTATTATTCATACATCCAAACACATACTAACACAGACCAATAATGTTTAGACGTGATTATACAACAAGAGATGCGAGGAAATCGTCCGCGTTGCTTAATATATAAGCATACTGCAGTCTTTATTAATATTTTGTTATTAAGTTATTTAGTTGAAATACATTGTTATTTGAATAAAGTGTACAATTCAACGTTTTTACTAGATATAACCCTATTTACAGTCAACAACGGCATACAAATCAAATATTAATACTGTATAATGTAATTTAAATAATTAAGAAGTTGAAAATATAGCCATGAGTTTGGGCTTGCTCGTAATATAGTCAAGAATGTAATACAAAACAAAATTACGTTAAGTAATTTACTTAACCTTAAGTTGTCTTGATTTTATACATATAAGTAGGTGTGCCCGCGACTTCTTCCGCGTGGAACTCAATATACGAAACAGTCACTAATAAAGTAATCTGAATGTATCTATGTATAGAATAGAACATGTCCAGACATATCGATAATCGACATGTTATATTTAATTTTTTTTTTATTAATATTGTAAAAATCATAGGTTCAATTATATTTGATTAGATGCTATTACAAACTAGTTGTGCCCACGACTCTCAAAATCAAAAACACTTTATTCAATTTAGGCCCTAAGAAGGCACTTATGAACGTCAAAACTACCACCGGTTCGGAAAACAACCCAGCCATCGAGAAGAACCGGCAAGATACTCAATCTGGGTTATCTTTTTAACAAATATATCTAATATATAGAATATATTAGATAAATGTCAGAAACGTTTTTAATGGATGCACAGAGATGAGTTAATTCCAGACATCACCATCGTTCACATATTGATCTGATTCGATTCTTCATTTGAATCTCTTGAATCTTCATTTGATTTGATTCATCTGATTGACTCTGATCGCGGGAACTATAAAGGTATACTGTTTTATCTAAATATTTATTGGATTACGTTTTTGTGAACAACATACCTAAGTAACTTGATGATAAAGGTATTAGACACTTTATCATAGTAGTATATCTAATGATTTAAATAATTTACCCCTCGCCAATCTTTTTGTGTCTGCTCTGAATATAGTTGTAAGAGCAACTTGCGCATAATGTACTCAAGAGTTTAAATTTAAAAAAAGTTAAGATATTATTATGGAAATCTAGGATTAGCATTTATTTATTCGTAATTGGTTTCGATGTTATACACGGTAACGCCATCTATTAATTTTTATATGTATTATTTCCTCTTCCTTATTATGCATATTTTATCTACACTTTCGCACGCTATTTATTATGTATGTATTTTATACAACCATTTCCTCTCCAAAAAGAACGGAACGCCAAACGCCGCCCGCGCCGCCCTCTTCTTCGTCCAACGTCTTTAAGAGAACGCACGCAATTACGCAAAGAAAAATAACTAATTATTGAGTTATTTATTGTATATGTTGTGTTGTAATTGTGGTGGAATCGCAGAACCAGCCGAAATTTCATCAAGAACCCGGTAAGTTCCGTTCAAAACTTCCTACCGCAACTTATTGCGGCATATTATTTAATTTCATAAATTACCACCAATACGTATTCGTACCTAAATTTGTGTTCGGTGCAACTATTTACAGAGCGGTGAAAAAGTTTGGCACGGACTGGACTAGTTTTTGTTTTGTGTCGATTTAATTTACCTTTGTTTACGTTTGTTTAATTTATTATCTTAATGAAATTAAATGTACACTAAGATGTGCTTAGAGAATACATGATATGTGTAATGTAATAAAAAAGCCGAGGCAGTCACAAGATCTGCGGACAGAAGTGAAAACTCAAAACAATGCAATAATTGTGTTCTCTTTTGAATCCTTAAATTAATTATAGTATTAATCATATAAATGTCATAATTTTTAAATTAAAATAATTATTATTAGTGTGGTTTTCACATCTATTGGCACTCGGAGCAAAAATTATATATACAGTTTACAAATTAAGACACATATTATGCGCTGCATAATCTCAATACACAATATCACAATCTCTATAATGTAGGTGGTAGAGCCACGCTGAAGCTATTACTGGTTTCAGCATGAATGGGTCGGCTCGCCTGCGACTACCACCCGACCCACAGAAACACCCACGTGAAGTAACAGTGCCTACATTATTGCGTTTCGTTTGGTCAGTGAGAGAACCGGAAGCCTATCTCCCCTCCCCCTCTTCCCCCAAACCCAGGCTGGCAATGCACTTGTGACTCCCCTGGTGTAGCTCTGGTGGTGATCACTTAACATCAGGTCACCCAACTGTTCGTTTGCCTCCTATGATATAAAAAAAAATCAATATTAAATGTACACATGATGCTATACTACGCGTCACTAGTCTGACGCAAGCCGCGTAAGCGCAATACACTCGGTCACGCTTACTAGCGTGTCATGACGCCAAATCATAAGATTATCTCCTGCCAAAAAATTCCGCTCGACGCACCTAAGAAAATTTACGCTTGAAAATATATATATATCGATTTTATGTTTCTTAAGTTATAGGCACATAATCAGACACAAATAGAGAGCGACTTGGCTTTTTATCACGCTTTTATTATCACGCTTTTATTAGCTTCACCTGTATGTATGTATGTTTGTAACCGACCCCTTTGAGCTCGATTTTGTCCTACTTTGAACGATCAGATTTAATTCAAACTTTGCACACCTGTCAAAGGTCGATGACAATGCAATAATCCGAAAAAAAAAAATTAAAAAAAGTTAACTAAAAAACGAAAAATAAATAATAGTTTAAAAAAACTAAAAAAACACGCTTTCATAAAAAATCCAACTAAAAAACAGAAAATAAAATTTAATAAATTTGGATTAAGAATAGTGTAAATTAGACATAAATTAGTGACACATCGCAAGTTAATATCAGCACCTCCAGATATCAGTATTTTTATCATTTTTTTGTCACTTTTTTACAAAAATATACATTTATTTCTAATTTACACTATTCTTAATCCAAATGTATTAAATTTTATTTTCTGTTTTTTAGTTGGATTTTTTATGAAAGCGTGTTTTTTTTAGTTTTTTTAAACTATTATTTATTATAATACGGATCTATGCAATCAGATAATGGATACTTGTCATTTATATATAGATAGCGTATATTTATTCTTCATACCTGACGGTGTCCGATAATTTACGTCGAGTGATAAGTGGTCTGTGATTTTTTATATCGTGGTGACGTCAATGCTGTTCAAGTACGCATTAAATATACTCGTATTAGACCGAATGTGATTGTGAGAAAAGAAATTATAGTAACGTCTGATCACATTTACTCAAAGAACTGTGTAGTCCATTCGAAATAAATCAGTTTATTAATCGTGGCTCACTAATAACGCTTTCGGAGATGGTGTTTACTAACGTAGGTTCAAATCCTAAACTTCTTATTTATGCATACATATAAAAAGATCTATACTTAAACACATATATATACACATACAGGTAACATACTTAATAAATTATTGTGAAACCAAAAAAAAAATTCAATTGACTAAGAATAAGTAATTAAATATATTTTAATCATTTTTAGAAAAATCTGTCTGTTTGTTTGTGCGCTCATCACTGTTAAAGTACACGTTTAGTGACTAAAAGAAATTATAAATCACATTCTCGTATAACATTTAGTTTTTGTTTCATCGAAATCGGTTAATTCTATCAAAAGTTATTGTAATTCCAATGACCGCGCGAGCTAAGTACGAGAGAGAAGCAAATAAATAAGATAATGTATTTCAGTCATAATATATCCATATACATAAAATGATACAGGTCTGTCGTTGTCTGAAAAACTACTCAATACATTGCGATCATTTTTTTTTTAGTTTCACATCTTATATATTTGGTCCTTACCTACAAATTATCACGGTATCAGCATTTCATATAAAGTTATGGACATTAAAGAGACAACGATTTTTTATGTACTACGCGTTTAACGCTGTCTGTTTTCTAGTCGTGGAGAAGTGGAACAAGCGATATGGCGCGCATGAGCAGGACAACGCGGACAAAATCGCCGGAGACCGATAGTAACAATAATGAAGGTCGAATAAATAAAAGTGGACATAAAGAAATATTTTTATTCGCCTATTTTTAATTTACGACTGTGTAGCATCGTCGTTAAGGAAAACAAAATAAATAAAAAAGAATAACAGTATTTGTGAGGAAAATAGAAGAAACGTGTGTGAAAAATTTCATCTTCCCAAAAAATCACAAACCAAAATGTTAAAAATAATAAAAAAAAAAATTTCAAAAAAAAATAAACCGCTTTCGATGTGAAAAACTAATAAGGCACTAAAAAGCGAAAAATAGCTGAATATTTTTTTTGTAATTTTTTTTTATTTTTCCATTTTCAGTGTGCTGCATTTTCATATCTGCTTTCTAATGGGTATAATAAATCGGTTACAATTTCACGAAAATACGTAGAGACGAAGTGGGTGAAAATCAAATAAATGATTTTTCACCCCCTTAGGGGTTGAATATTTTCTTCAAATTTATATGGGACCACCTCTGAATATAACCAATTCAAATAAAAAAAAAAATCATTAAAATCGGTTCATGACTGACGAAGATATCGATTAACATACATAAAAAAAAATACAAACAACCGAACGTAGTAACCTCCTTCTTTTTCGAAGTCGCTTAATTACAAAACATAAAAACATTTAAAAATACACCTCTACAAAGGCGTCTTTGATCATAATTAGGTAGGTATCTAGACTTGGATCTCTCTAAACCTATGTATATCTCAAATACTATACATTTCCTATACAATTTTAAGGAGTTCCCTAGTGTACCTTTGAATTTTTTTTTATGTTACCGTCGCCTATAGACAATTCCAACACCAGGATCATCACCGTTGTGTTGCCAATCTTGAAAAGCGTGTTTCAATCCCTTATTGGATGTTAAAACCCTGGCGGAACACTGTACCAGGTAACACATTCCAAAACACTAAAGGGCGCATAATTAAGCTTCTAAAGAACCTTACGGTTGTTACCATCTTGCTGGGCTTCAGGGTATGTGGATGACCAACCAGTCAGCGGCAGCTGGTGCGAGCTTGGAGGTCGTCGGCGCGTGCCGCTTAACACTAACAGAACGAGTGGCTGACAAAACAGTTTGAATCTTATGTTTATAGGGTTGCAAATGTATTTGCGTATTAAGTTAATAGTGCAAAGTTCGTGTTTTACGTCGCCACGCGTCGTCACGCCGAGAATTAGGTTTACCCTCCCCTATAGATGTTTCACAACAAAAAGTTCTTCAGAAGACTCTCCATTATACATGCGATAGAGAACACACAGAGAACCAATGTCTCTGCGAAATTCTTATGACTCGGGAACGCATGTCAATTCGGTATTATCAACAGTGCGAATAGTTCGCTTTTGCACGGAGAAATTAGATGCCAATGATGTTAAGATGGAACCACCCTGAAAATATTCCCTTCCCAAATAAAAAAATTAAGCCACCATGTGACGCCTGGCAGATGTGAAAGGGGTATTCCTCCTCCGGACAATACTGCCACGGAGCCGTCCGTGTCTCCAGCCCAGTGAGGCTGGTCCGGAACACGGTACGGCTCCGCCACCACTGCAACATCAATATCCCACTCCGCCGCTGCCTGCAGGAGCAGGTCCTGGGCAGCAGCGGAGTGGTTTGCGTTAATCTGGAGGTAGCTGCTGTGGATGTAGTCCATTAACTATCCCACGGCAACTACCTCCATACTCGCCACCTTTAAAAGGGGCGGCTTCCCTTTCACATGGGGGGGTCGACAATCACCCCCCCCCCCATAACGTGGCCCGCCGGCTTGCCGGCTTCTGCGCAGACAGCACACCGCAGCTTTGTGGTGCATCTATCCGCGCAGTGCCCCTCCTCCCCGCATCGGAAGCAGGTCTTCTTCCTCTCTACAGCCGATGGGCACATCGGCCGGGTGTGGCCCAGGCCCATGCACTTGAAGCACCTGAGCCGTCTGCTGTCCAAGTGCTCAACCCGGGCCGAACTCCAGCCGATCAGGATTCGACCTGCTTCCACCAGCTTTTTTGCTGCCTCCACGGGGAGAGAAACAAATAGGGACTGGGTCCCATCTCCACGGGTCCTAAGCTTACCCACCCTCATTTGGGTGAGCCCACAGCCGGCCACCTTTGTTATGGCCTCCACGGCCTCGTCCCACGATACCGTGTCGTCGATTCCTACGACACGGATATCGGACTTTTTGACAGGCCGCACCACGGTTGCCAGCCCGAGCAGCGACTTCCTGACACTCGCCGCAAACTTGTCAACCTGCTCTGAGGGCAGGGTGCCAGGAACCGTCAGAAGTCGTGCTCCGAATACCGAATTCAGCAAGGGGCACCTCCATCCTGGCCTTCAGGAGCACCTCGCTGTACTTCGCCCCCAGTCTCTCAGCTTCCGGCTGGATCGTAACTAGTACGCCGGCTGAGCGAGGAGGAGCGAGTCGGTCCCTGACCCTCTTTCGCTTCCTCCTTTTTCTCCTGGCTCCAGACTTGGGGCCCGTGGCTGCTGCAGCCGCCGCCGGAGTTGACTTCTCCTTCTTTCTCCTGTGGCGGCGGACTACAGTCGTCCACTCCATGTCCGAAGGGGCCGAGGCTGCTGGAGGTGGCACGGGCTTCGGAGGCGGTTTGCGGGACCCTGAGGCGGATCCCACCCTGGGATCCACTTCAGTTCCCTCCGTGGTGGAACGGCGCCCCGCGATCCGTTTCGCTGCCTTTGGTGGGCCGGGAGTGGCTTTCGTCTTATCGCCTTATCGTCTTAGGCCGGCTCAGTATTTTGCGCAGCAGGAGACGGTCGTCCAAGGCAGCCAGCCTGGCATTGAGCATCTCTCCTACTGTGTTCAGCAGAGTGCTCAAGCCTGCCAACCGCCGCCGACAGCATGTCCTCCAATTCCTGAGGTCGCACCGCAGAATGCCGTGGAGAAGGCTGAGGAGGAGGTGGCGGAGGAGGCAGCGGAGGCGGCATCTCTTTCTTTCCGCTCGCTTCCCATTGCCACGCAAGAAGCTCCTCCTTGAGTTTCGCAACCTCGGCTCGGAGGTTGCGCGTCTCCCTCTTCAGGCGCCTGGTTTCCTCTGCCTCGGTGCGGAGGGCCAGGATTTGTACCACCTTCTGGAGGGTCAGGGCTGCCGTCTTCAGGGCCCTAATGAGAGGCCTCTTGACGTTCCCTGACTTCGTGGCCACCTCCACGATGGTGGCCCTTTGGCCGCTGGCCAGCTCCATCAGCCGATCCGCATCAAGCGCCTCCAAGTTGGTCGCCACGGCCTTGGTGGGCCGAGAGACAGAGGGCTTAGCGTTTGAGGGCTGCGGAGTGCAGGGTTCTGCATTATCCTCCTGCGCGCTTTCCTCTGTCGCTGTCCGGGTAGAGCAGCGTGAGAGAGCATGGTCGTAAGACCCATCGGCCTCCCCAAGCACAGAGCGCTTGGCAGAAGCCGAGCGGTTGCATCGCGCTCTCCCTCTACTTGATCTCACTGGGCCTTCGGAAGCCTTCGGGCTTCCATGCTGGCCTCCAACTGAGTGAGTCTGTCCTGACACTGGCGCTTCTTGGCACCGGTCTGGTCCAGACGCTTGCAGTCCGCTGTAGCACACACCATGTCGCTTGCTTTTCCAAAGTCCTTGTTCGTAGCCGTGGTCGTGGGATCGCACGTGATTGTGCCCCCCCAGAGAACGAGGGGATGCCCAAGCTCGAGAGCTCGGGGAGGGATTCTCCACCCGCTATTATCATTACTCTACATTCAACTATTATTTATTTTTCATTTTTTAGTTACATTTTTTTAACTTTTTTTTTCGGATTATTGCATTGTCATCGACCTTTGACAGGTGTGCAAAGTTTGAATTAAATCTGATCGTTCAAAGTAGGACAAAATCGAGCTCAAAGGGGTCGGTTACATACATACATACAGGTGAAGCTAATAAAAGCGTGATTCCTGACATCGCACCGTATCTGATGTAACCTAAGCTAAGCTAACTATTCATACATATACAAGAAAGGTAAACATGACGCTAAAATGATACATTTGCCTGAACAAAGACACGGCTTACCGTATTTTTTGTCAGAACGTTTTTTTAAACGCGCGTCGTAAAACCGCCTGTCACGATCTGACGTCATTATTGTTTACACGCCTGAGTTTAAGCAAATGAGACGGTTAATAATTATTGACAATTGACATGTTATCTAACGATTCCATTGTGTTTTAATTAGTCATGATTTAATTGACACGATTGTTATATAAATATGTCTTCTACAATCTCTAGAATAAACTGTGATGTAATTAATTGGTTACATAATTACGTAGAGATGATAATATGAAAAACGGATGTATCTGTAAGTGAAGGAAATAACTAACGACCATGCAATAGAAGTATAGTATGTGTGACGATGCATTTTAAAATGAGCTATATCGAATGTTAATCTATACTAATATTATAAAGGGGTAAAGTTTGTGAAGTTGTAGGGGGTAATATCTGAATCTACTTAACCGATTTTGAAAATTCTTTTACCAATAGAAAACCACGTTATTTGTGAGTGTCATAGCCTATATAATAACTCGAAAAACGAAAATATTTTTTGAGAAAAAAACGGTCCACCACCACGAACGATCAGACTAGGCCTCACTCGGCAGCGGCTTAAGCCTGGGTCCGTCCGTTCCCTCGGCGTGGAGCCCTTGAGTGCGCTGCTAGCGCGATACAGTGACACAAAATCTTACATCACTGCGACAACATTACATATATCACCTCCATACACGTGCTCGCACAATTGCTTACGTATGAAAGTGGAAGGGTTTTATATTTTTCCCTTATCGAACTGAAATAGTTTAGAAAAAAATATCCGACACAAAATACATTAATAAGAGTTGTTGATGTTGTGTGCTTGGTACACATACATTTTTCAATAACTCACGTAAGTATGAATATGTAGCTTAGCTGAGGTTAGCTCAGATAGGTCGCGAATTGCATGAGTCAGGCAACAGCCCAAGCCGAGGTGTGCCGTGCACCCTTGAGCTAGTTGTCAAATAAAATTGGCTGAGTGTCTTAAGCGCTCGCCTTAGTAGTCCGGTGAAGCTGTTAAGATCTTGCTAGATCAATAGAGAAATCAATTCGAGAAAAATAAAAAGGTCGAACGAAAACGTTTCTTACGAACGATGAGAGATATATATGATTGAGTTCTAGAGAAAAGTTGTAGACCTTGATAACGTCAACAAAAAAGTCAGCGACAGTATTTGTCTAACTTTCATATTTAAATTACAAAAAGTAGTTTTTTTATAATAAACAAATAATTTAAATTGTTATGTGATGTTTATTGGTCATAGTATCAACTATGATTATTGTTTTGTAAAAACATAGTGTACTGTAAAGTCAGAAAAAATAATAGTAATGCTGATAGACACAATCTTCTCTCGCACTGTTCTCAGAGTGATATTATTTCTGACGTCTTCTTAGTCGTATAAATCGAAGTGTATTAAGCTTTGGAGGACAACTGTACACAAAACCTACCTACCAATCTTGAGATTTTGTGAAAACTTTGACACAAACACATTATAATACATTACATATAATAACATATTATATTTTTAACACAAAGAAAACTTTGTGGTAATGGCACAAATAATTACAATTAATGAGAGGAGTCTCTAGACAAATATTGTCTAAGGCATGATACGCTAGTCTATACATATAATAAGAATGTAAATCTAACGTGTCTGTACTGAAAGAATTGGGTTTACAAAAAACCTTCAACAAGAAAATCGTAAAGCATATCCTCGGGAGTAACTTAGTGTTTGTTTCATTAAAATTGGTCCACTCTATCAAAAGTTATTATGGTTTTAATGACGGTGCGGCGTAAATACGAGAGAAAAGTAGACAAGTAAATAGACTTAATACATTCAGATGACTTTATTAGTCACTGTTTTTTTACATTAGGTTCCACGCGGACGGAGTCACGGGCCCAGCTAGGATAAGTGAAATTGTAACCAAACACCAAATCTATTAGTACATAATGAATTCGACTTTTATTTTGCATTCGTTATACGTGTCATTAGTCTCACTAACAAACTGATTAGATTAAAAATCATATGAACGATTCTAAAACGCAAAACAACCTGTCAAACGATATGGCCTTTACAGGCCATCGAAGGATATTGACAATATCGATCGTTGCAATCAGTATTTTGTCCTGGCAGTTCGTTGTACTGAAGAGAATAAAGGAGAAACAAACTATTAAATGTCACTTTGTCTCGTCACTTTTGCTTGGGTACAACATTTCTGTATTGGAATAAAAGTTGTTACAATGTAGAAGGGGGTTTCAATTGTTTTGCAGTTGTATTTACTTTATTAATAGCTAGGTTTTGCTCGCGGAGTCGCTAGCTTTGAAGTATATTTTAAAAGTAAAATATAACTCACGTTAATAGCATATAGTGTAGCTTACTATAGATGAACAAAAAATACTAAATATTTTTTCTTTGCGTAAATTATAGTTGTATTGTATAATGTATAGATAGTATATATTGTGTTTGATGTAATTTTAATTATAAATTTAATAAGTAAAATATCCATCAATACGTCATTAAATTGGCGATGATTTTAGTAAAAAATAAAACTCTTACGTCCCTAAATGTTAGTTGCCAAAACATTGCCAGTCGCATATATCTGATTGTAACAATTGCACTGCTTCAACAATTTCACCTTAGGCTGACCTTTCGTCTGTAAAAAGTGTTTATGCATTTTTTTGTATATATTTACATATATAAAAGTTAATATATTATCATTTTATTTGTAAACAACTTCTATATGGTAGTGGTGTTGATTTCTCAATCAATATAAAGAAAAATCAATCGCCGTTTGTATATCATATATCATAACGGCTACACCTATTTAGATAATTCTGTTTTTATAAAGAAAATACTTGAAAACGGTATGGAAAGGTAAAAATTTGAGTTTAAATATATAAAAATCCGGTGTCATGATGTTTGTCCACGATGAACTCCGACACTACTCAACCGATCTTCATGAAAGTTGATATTTATTTAGTCCAATTTGAGTGATGGGATAATTTATATTTCGATTAATGACCTCATTATTTTTTAATTCCAAATGAAATGATTGTCAGTGTTGATTATTGTTATTAAATGTAAGTTTCATTAGTCTTGAACAGATGGCGCTTTATTTTAGTTTGTGGACAGAAACTGTAGGACTGACTGTTAGAGATATCTCATAGATGGCGTCACGATTTAATTTTGAATTTCTTTATTCAACTCCAGTTTATTTTACTGTGTACGTGTTCTGTTAATCCATTTACTGAGTAACCTCGCTTTTTCTGTGTAAATTTTTATTTCATTTTGATGTGTTATGTGTTATTTACAGTTATATCATATTTCTAAATAACTAAGCCACAGCAACGCGTGGCTGAGTCAGCTAATAAAAATATAAAAATTAAGTGAGTGAGGTAGAATTGACAGATCAACGTTCATCTCATGCAATGGTGTTTCGTCATTCGTCAAAACTTGGACGGACACAGATAGCGCATTCGACGTAGGATTAACAGACACTTCTATGTAGAATAGTTTGTTTAGAATATATCGCCTCAAAGTCATAATCGGAAGTAATAAATAATAAATAAATAATCTCTCGTAATAAATCTTAATAATAAATCTCGTAATAAAAAGGTAGACAAGGGTGCAGGGGCCAGGGGTACACGGAACTAGGTACACTCAACTTTCGTGCAGAAGGACGTTGTCGAACGAACGAATGTTTAATTGTGCAGGGTTAAAAAATGCCCGAATGTTGACTGCCCAGGAGCGTGAGGTGTTTTATCCAACTGCGTAGAGGGACTGTAATTCAGGAGTGTAATGTATTAGCGTTTCGCCTTGGCTTTGCATGCATGCTCTGTGTGTCCTCATAGACACTTGCCTGTGATATAGATTTTTTGGCGCTATGATATTTACAATTAATCACAATGAAATAATAATTAAAGTATATTTTTAAATCCAAAATATCTTCTAAGTTTATTATGATAGATGCGGTCAAGAACAATTTGATGTACTTTAATTGGCCTACGTAACAATGGAATTTTGTAATTGGATAATGATTATTACTCATTTTGTATACTTAATGGGTTTTAGTGTTAGATTTTAGGCTTAGTTAAAGACGGTAAACACGCTAAACCAAGAGAGACCGGTTCTCAAGTGCAGCTACGGGAACACAACAACTGGTGCCTGGCGACCGATTTTCAAATTTGATGGTATTGGCTAGCCAGACGGACTTAACAAAAGTCCCAGCACCATGCTATGGTTTTATCACGATAGCTCCAGCTCATTTCGGCTCGAACCTACGTCTATCGATGAGGTATCCGAACACGGTTACCACTGAGCCATAACTGCTATAATATCATATTTTGATATCGATATTCAAGGTGATTCCATCACGTTACAAAAACGTGTTTATCTTATTATCGAGACACTGCCAAGAGAAACTTTGAGGCTATCCAAATTATATATTTTTATGTCCACTCAAATAGCATGATATTTTTAGAAAGACCAAATTACGACGGCCAATTTATATTTACAAGTTTTAGTATTAAGGGCAAAAAAGCGAACTTTTTCTTATCTCTGCCTATCTTCTATACTTATTTATACATATAATAAGAATGTAAATCTAAAGTGACTGTACTTTTTCGATTTTCATAAAAAAATTTTTGCTGGTGTCTAAGAATAAGTAATAGAATACATATCAATCATTTTTAGAAATATCTATCTGTCTGTTTGTATGAACACGCATCACTGCTAAAGTACTGGGTTCATAATAAACCAAAGAAAATCGTAAAGCATATCCTCGGAAGTAACTTAGAGTTTGTTTCATTAGAATTGGTCCATTCTATCTGGTGACGCCGTTGCGTTGTCGACGCCACCGAAGGGCGGGGGTTTCTTTGCTAATTTAAGTGGACTGTATATGCGGGGGTGCTATATTTGATATTCAACTATTGCGATCAGCTACGACGAGGGAGACAAGGGTAGGAAGGAAACTTGGCACATACCTCGCGGCGCTGCAGTTTCCACGTGGCTAGCCGGCTAGGTGATTCTCGTTGCTCTCCACTGAGTTTTCTCCCACACAACACTTATTGTTTATAATGTAATGTCGGCACGCAATATGCGGAGCGATGCGTTTATTTCTCACTCGACCAGGCGAAAATTCAAACTGTTTGCATGCGGCGAGATACGACAAAAATGGACTCGGCGCGGGCAACAACAATAGTAGCAGTGGTGGCGGCGCGGACGCGCTACCGAATATAAGCATTTGCCATAGGAAGGGGTAATTGAGCGGGGCTGGAAAAGTGGCGCGATCTGATCACAATAATGCGGGAATTTCAAATATATATAAAGCGGCGCAATCACTATCAAAAGTTATTGTAGTTTTTATGACGACGCGGCGTAAGTACGAGAGAAAAGTAGACTAGTAAATGAAATTAATACATTCAGATGGCTTTATTAATAACTGTTTTTAGATAAGCTTCCACACAGACTTAGTCGCGGACACAGCTGGTCTATACTAATATTATAAAGTTGAAGGGTTCGTTTGTTTGAACGCGCTAATCTCAAGAACTACTAGTTTGATTTGAAAAATTCTTTCAGTGTTAGTTAGCTCATTTATCGAGGAATACTATAGGATATATACGCTAAGACCAATAGGAGCGGAGCACCAATGAAGAATGTTTCAAAATCGGGGTTAACGTACGTATTATTTCACCTTCTACGTAAACGAAGTCGCGAGTTAAAGTTAGCGTGAACCCAAAGTAACTATTCCACGTGGACGAAGTCGCGGGCAGACGCCAGTTTATACATATATATAGACTTTTATTATAAATAGTTGTCAATTATTCTGCTGTTGTATCGTATTGTTATTTGTAACAATAACGCGATAATTAAATGAATATGAATTTTTCGAATCGTGATTTCTAGTTTTAGCTACGCCAAGTGCTCTCGTTCTCACATCTGTTGGTCGTTGCGTAATGCTTGCTTGTTCGCACGCTGCGGTAATACCAACTGACACTAGTTATTATATATAAGCATCGTTATGAAACTATACTATGGTGGTAGGGCTTTTTCTATGTCCACCTTGCTAGCTACCACCCTCAAGTTGAAACTCTGTCGCCAAGCTTCTGTTGGTGTGTTCCGGCAGCTGTACTCGAGAGCCAGTCCCCTCTAGGTTTGGCGTGTTTATTATCTTAAGTAATCATCCTAATGTTTATTTTTATTTATTTATTTATTTATTTAATAAGAACTTCACAGCACAATCATGATATTTTAAAAACATATGAATATAATTATAGAGTGCCAATTATGAAGTAATACGTTTTACATTTCGTATATGAGAGATTACGTGTATGAGTTTATTTACAATATTGTATAATAATTAATTTTGCGCGTGCACGCGGCCGCTTCGTATGTGTATGATGTGCGTGTGTGATGTGTGTGAGTGTATGTGTGTGCGTGTGTATCTGTGTGTGTGTGTGGTTATTGTTTGTAAGTTTTTGTTTTAGTTTTCCTGTATGACACCTGATTGTAATTTTGTGCGAACCGACTTAAGAAACTGATTCCGACTTAAGTGAAAAATATCAATGTCATTGAAATATTTATTGTACTCTGTAGTGCATCTATAAATGATGGAGTTTTGAGCATAAGTATGCTTTACGACAGGAATTGTGAACAAAGTGGAGTTTCTGATAATTTTGCTGGGCACTCTAAAATTTAATTTGCTTAAAAGTTCTGAGCTATCTATACATGAATTAACGAGATCGTACAGAAATTTCATATCGTTCATAGTTCGGCGGTATTTTAGTGATAACATGTTATATAACTTTAAGTTGTTCTTATACTCACAGGGTTCCTTCTTACTTTTAAAATTGAGGTATTTTAAAAACTTATATTGTATATTTTCCAACCTGTTGCTATGTGTAGTAAAAGTAGGACACCATATTGACGATGCATATTCTAGGCTACTTCTAACGTAAGAAAAGTAAAGAATTTTGAGTGGTTGAGTTTTAAAAAATGGTTTTGTGACTCTGAATATGAATCCTAACATTTTGATGGCTTTTTGATGAACGAAATCATAATGATAATTATAAAGAAGCTTGGAGTCCATCATTATACCTAGGTCTTTCACACAATTTACACGTTGAATTGGTAAGCGATATATCATCCTAAGTATTAAATAAATAATATTTTAAAACAACTAAAAAAACACGCTTTCAAAAAAAATCCAACTAAAAAACAGAAAATAAAATTTAATAAATTTGGATTAAGAATAGTGTAAATTAGAAATAAATGTATATAGTAGTAGTTAGAGTGACTTTTTTCCTTCTTATTTACTAACTGTGTCTGTGACTTTGCCCGCATGGAACATTAAGTAAAAAACAGTGAGTAATAAAGTCATCTGAACGTATTAAGTCAATTTACTTAACTACTTTTCTCTCGTACTTAAGTCGCGTCGTCATTAAAATTATAATAACTTTTGACAGGGTAAACCGATTTTAATGAAACAATGATTAAATGTTACTCGAAGATATGCTTTATAATTTTCTTGAAAAGGTTTTATCATGAACGCAATACTTTAGCAGTGATGCGTGTTCAAACAAACAAACTTACAGACAGACAGACATTCCTAAAAAAGATTGAAATATATTACTTATTCCTAGACACCTGCAAAATTTTTTTACAACAATCTGAAAGTACAGACACGTTAGATTTACATTCTCATTATATGTATAGAAGATATAGATAATCTATGTGTTATTTAGGTGTAGATCAATATGGATTGAAATCTATTTATCGCGAAGTCTAGTATACCACGAACTTTTTGCTTATGGAACGAGCTCTCTGCTGAAGGTTTCTTAAGAGAATAGAGCATGACGTTCTTCCAGGGAGTTTTTAAAAGGTTTGCAGCGATGCGTCTGGTTTTACAAGCATTTACAGGCTGCGGAAGTTGTTCACGTCTAGTGTTTTGAAGCGCGACGTGCATGGACGAATTTTTCAGAATTCGCGAACTAATACTAATGTTAGGCTTCCGACTGACAAAAACAGCGTAAGGAAATCTGGACTTGACAAATATTCTTGTAATTACTACATAAGAGAAATATAAAACTGTGGAATTCTTTCTATTCGAAATCTGAGATACATGGGCTAGTGTGGTGATTATGTCCATACCTTCTCTTGGAAAGAGGTCTTATACAGGCTGTTATTTTGATTGTTTATGAACATGTTGCCGTCACAGTTTACCTTCAAGCAGATCGTACAAATGAAAACAAAAATCTAAACATATAAAAATCCACTGTTATGATGTTTGTCCACAATGAACTCCGAAACTACTTAACTTGTCTTCGTGAAAGTTGACATTTATATATCGATAATGGTCTCAATATATTTTAATTACAGATTAAATCATTGTCAATGTTGATTATTGTTATTAATTGTAACTTTCATCAGTTTCGAACAGATGGCGCTTTAAATTACTTAGTTGACAGTGACATGTAAGACCGACTGTTATAAATATCTCATAGATGGCGCCACGTTTTAATTTTGAATTTATTTTTCAACTCCAGCTTATTTTATGTTGCACGTGTTATATTAATAAGTATGAAAAAAAATTGTGTTTAAAAATCTCCACATATAAAAATGTGAGTGAGTGATCGGGACAGAAGATCGGAGAGAGGTCTCCAAAAATATTGACAGAATTGACATTCAGTTGTTCAGTTGTCATTGTATTTCATTATTTAGTCGTAATGTAAATGAGAAATTTGATATCATTCTCCTCGGTAATAGACCCGGGCAAAGCAGGGGTTGGCAGCTAGTTACATATAAAAGTAGATAACAGCATTACATAATGTTTGGTAACATATTGCAAATAAAAAAAGAACTTAATTACCCGGTCGAGAATAACGAGTTTTTCTGCTTCGATAAATATAATTTATTTATTTTATTACCGCTTGAAATATTTAGAAATGTGTCTTGTTTATGTGAAATGCGACCTTTCGGTGCTCGTTTGCAATAATAATTGCGTTTTTTTATGTTATTATATAAAATATAATCGAGCGTCACCTAATGACGAGTGAAATAAAAATTATAAAACCATTTGTCTGAAACAGCACGCATGTGTGCAAATTTTAATGATGGAGGATCAAATGTTGAAGTTTATCGAACTCAGTAAACACCGAAATCTATTTTTATATATCACTAACTGATTCCCAATAACTTTGATGGGCATTAAAGACGGCAAAGAGTCAATCGAATCCAAAAAAATAGGAACTATCTACGAAAAATTTCATGTCGAATGTTCATAGTCCTATGCCATCATTAAATAAAATTCCCACTTGGTTAGTATAATTATTTTATGTAAATTATAATACAACTAGCGGGCCCAGCGGACGTTGCCCTGTCGTGATAATAAAAAAAGCCTAAAATTCAAACAAAATGCCACGTACCGGGTCCAATTGTGAATCTAAACCATTATTGAACCTACTTGAACACACAAGAAATTTCATCAAAATGTGTCCACCTGTTTAGGAGGTGTGTAGAAGGAGTTCAGTCACAAACACACGGACAGAAGAATAATATATATATATATAAGATATAATCTACGTAAACCGAATTTTGTGATATGAAGTAAACTTGAAAGTGTATCTCAATACATATTATCCTTCTATAACTAATAAATTCCGGTCGAAAACTAAATTTGTAACGAATAATACATTTTTAAAATAACTCACCGAAACTTTTGTACAACGTCCAGGATATTCTTAGAACGACTAATAGTATCAATAAAAACATAGGCAAGAGTCCAAGGAGTCGCCTATTACCTCCCGACACAAAATATTCCTCTTTGGCTTCCGTGACATTCTGATTTTCCATTTTGATTCACAGTTTTAAAAAAATGTATAAAAACTTTGTTATAAAAAATCACTCGACACAAAATTCAATCACATAATTAGATACTCTTTTAATTCTAAAACTTTTTTTTAACTCAAACAAACGAAAATGTTTACTTTTAATTTTTTTTTTAAGTAACTCGTCCTCGGTTTTCTTTAGCGTGTTCTTTGGACGTTTCCTTCCAACTGCGATGCGTTTTGAAATATTTCGAGTTCATACGTGACGCGTTACTATCTGTGGTCGTTTCATTGATAAGTAGTAAAGTTACGTCTACGCTGTTTGGCAAGACGCTTGCATTAAGACTGCGTTTACGTTAACGAGCGGTAGCGTTATTTTTTATTTAAATAGAAATATATCTTAAAGGTTTACAAATGCGGGATGGTGGTTTGATTTTCGCACCCTAACATATATTATGCTTAAGACAGCCCTACCTGTCACATTAGTACTGAAAAATATACTGTCAAACTTTGTTACATTCGTTTACACATACATTCAAAGTGATAAATAGCCGATAGTTATTAGGATAGCCTGAGTAATCCCGTAACAAGAATACATTTTTGTTTCTTAGAACACGTCTAAACGTTTCTGTTTACATCCATACAGAGTCAAGCTTATGTGTTTATATACATATATAAAACTAAAGTGCCTGTTCTTAGTCCACATTAATATCCAAAACGGCTGAACGTATTTTGACGAGACCTTTATAAACGGGTCCAAAATTTTCACAGTATTATATAGTAACTAATAGTATAAATTTAATAGTACCTGTGCTTTAATTACTCAAAGGATCATCATAAAATTTTGCATACATAGTCTCAGGGATAGAAAAAAGACATAAAGTACATTTATTTTAGGAAAAATGTACTTGAATCAAAGTCATGTTAATGGGAGCGAAGACATGAGCAAAAACTAGTAATCTACTACGAGGTAGTTCGATTGCACAAGTCATCGCAATAACATTGGGTAGTTTGATTGCACATCTCATTGAGATAACATCGAGTAGTTCGATTGCACAAGTCATTGCAATAACATCGAGTAGTTTGATTGCACATCTCATTGAGTACCAACGTAGTCTGATTGTACATCTCATTGAGATAACATTGAATAGTAACATCGAGAAGTCATCATCGTCAGTAGTAGTGCTCTGTTGGCTCGGGGACGCGGTCATTATACGAGAACCACGGTGTTTTCTTGCGACCACCCCGACCTCCGCTTCAAAATCTACCACCTTCATCGGCTGGCTCGTGCATCGCATTGCACATTATCCAGGCCCCTTCAAGACATCACCGGCATCCGGCTGTCGTCACCGAGGCGGGCTACCGGCACTCTCGCTACCACCTTCGAGAGTACTACGCCCGCCCACCGCCGGGGAACGTCGCCTCGCCACACCTCACCTCATTTCCACCTCACCCCGCCTAACGTTGGGCCGGTGACGTACGAGGGCGAGAGGTGTCGCCATATTGACAGGCGGCGGCCCCAACATATAGATAACTATAATAATATTTTTATTTTATATATATATTTATATATAAATTTCTTCTGTACGTGGGTATGTCATTGAACTCCTCCTAAACGGTTGGACCGATTTTGATGAAATTTTGTGTGCGTGTTCCAGTGGATCCGAGAACAGTTTAAATTCACAATTGGACCCGGTACTTGGCGCTGCGATTGAATTTTAGATTTTTTTTTATTATCAAGACGGGAGAACGTCCATCCGGCCCGCTAGTATATATCTACTACCATCTACGAAAATTTCCCTCATTAATATTCCATAGATATTCTGACATGTTCAGTACTTTTGAAGTTTAAAAAAAATGCATTTTTATTATACCTATAGAAGTAGATTATACTTTGGCTTAGTTCGCGTAACGCACGTACGCGTAGTGCGTAGTAACACATATATTGAAAATAAAATATAGCCTATGTTACTCTCTTATAATGTAGCTTTCTTTAAATGGAAGAATCTTAACTATCGTTTAAGTATTTTTTCAGTTTATCCATTACAAACAAGAAATCAAATCTTTCCGTTTTATAATAGAAGTATAAATGATACAATACTAATATAAAAGAAACATCAAACTATGACATATATAGTTTAGTAGTATTGACAATTACCTACAATAAAAAATTGACGAGAACAATTATTTCAAAATAAAGGCATAATTCCTATGACACGATAATATCGTGTACATGAGAACAGAGTCGCGGTCACTAGCTAGTCAGTAATAGAACGCCAGAAATCCGCTACCGCTCATGGAATGTAGTAGCGGCGTAATATCATCTCACTTTGTGCCGCTGCGCCGCATGTCTATGTACACAGCGTTAGATAAGACTTGATTTAATATTTTGTTGATAACGAATTTCTCCATACAGTGATTATAAATTTCTGCCCTTGAGAATAAAAGAAAGTAAACATTTTTTTAATGCACATATTTTATAGTAAAATTAAATCTCATCACCATGTCCTCTGATTTACTCGCTACACTTCTAAATGTCCCAAGAAATTTTTCAAAATACTGATATAATTAATAACTCAAGTGACCATCAAATAAAAGAACTGTGACAAAACTCAAACAATAATTGTACATGTTATCTTAGTGTTGCTATCTAGCGGAGAAATGAAGAACTATATATGTAAATCTCTTATCAGATTATTAATCCCGTATTGTTCTATGAACGTGTAAGTAGGTTAGTAATATTATTCGTACATCTTTAAGAGTCAGCAGTACTTTGTCATTCCGCTAGGGGAGCTGCTACTTGCTATGTTATGCAAAACATATTTGAACCTATTGAAATATAGGTATATGAGACTATATTTTATAAAATTCAAGATTAAACAACACATGATGACCCTTTCTAACCTTATGAATCATTTATTTATTTCTTGTGGTCACAGATTCGTTTGTTTTGTTTTGATTTCTCTTATCTAATACTTATGTAGTTTGTCTAATATTTATGATAGGGATTCAGTTAATTTATTTAAATTGTTGTGTTGTAAATAAATGTAAGTAATCTAATGGATATTGAAAGACTAATTGGATAAGAAACTGGGTTTTTGGTGCAAGAACAAATTACCTTACCATGGCGAGGAATTGTTAATACCCCTAATTACAACAAGCACCAAATTATGCGTTCCGGTAAATACATTTGAAATCAAGACAGTTTATTACGCTCTTTGATGTAGAAATGCATATACAACATATATATATATATAAATCAAAAGGATAAAAAGAAACATGATAATATTCGTTGCCAGCGCCATTAGTGTTTAAGTTCGCCAATTTGTCCGCTCGTAGTTGTTCTATTCGACGGTAGATGTCGCGTAATGTATGCATTAAGTTATAACATTCGTCAATAGGTGGCACAATACTCAATTTTGTAACGACTGTTGTACTAAGTCTAGGTAGACATTTTTTATAACTAATAGTTTTTACTTCTTTTGACACGTTATTGGAAATTTTGGACTAAAAAGTTTCTTCTGTAGTATTATACAAACAATAAATACGTATGAAGATTATTCTTTATATTCACATCAAAGAAGTACATATTCTCACGTGCCTACATATTTATAAGTTCCCCATGCTTTTAGTGAAGATCTCTGTTCTGAGGACTATATAAAAGTATTATTAAAGTTAAAAATAAAAATGTTAAAAATCTATCGCCAAGCACCTGTTGGATTATTTCGACAGTTCATTTGAAAGTCAGCTCCCCTAGGTGTAATGTATTTACAACCTTAGTTTATATCGACATCTAGCATCAAGTGAGATTGTGATCAAGCGCTGTGAACCTATAAAACAGCGGTAGCCAACCTTTTTCAAAGCAAGTGCGCAATGAAAAATTGTTGCAGCGGGGTGGGCTTATTATGAAAAACTTTTACAGCGGGGTGGAAATCAAACTTACATCATGATTTTTAAGTTAGTATTTTGGAAATCTTCTATTACAGGTCAACCGTGAGCGCACTTGCTTAAAGCATTAAAAAAATATGCAACATAGACAGACGTGAGAATCGATTTTATTTCGTAATAGCTGTGCCCGCGACTTTGCCCGCGTGGAACCTTATGTAAAAACAGTGACTAATAAACTAATCTGGATATATTGAGTCCATTTACTTATCTACTTTTCTCTCGTACTTAAGTTGCATTGTTATTAAAATTACAATAACTTTTGATATACCGAACCGATTTTAATGACACAAAGACTAAATGTTACTCGAAGATATGCTTATGATTTTCTTGGTGAAGTTTTATCATAAACGCAGTACTTTAGCAGTGATGCGTGTCCAAACAAACAGGCAGAGAGACAGACATTTCTAAAAATGATTGAAATGTATTCTCTTACTTATTCCTAGGCCCTACGACAATTTTTTTATTACGAAAATCGACACAGTACGGACGCGTTACATTTATATTCTTGTTATATCTATAGATATTTATGTATGCGTATAGTATTATCGTATCCCATATCATGAAGTTATCTATAATCCTATTTATCAGTTTGTACGTATTAGAGAAAAAGTGACCGATTAGAGATAAGAAAATCTTTATAAAATTACAATAGACTACACGCGGCACGTGGTTTTTATTGTGTTTAAGAGTAAACGCGCTCGGCATAAAATTTGAATAATACGTTGAAACAAGAGTCTATCGCTGTCGCACTCTGCCTGTACTGTTGAATAAAGCGAGAGAGACAACTGCAACTCCGAGTGATGAGTGATTATATTCATATTTGATTAAAAAAGGCGTTACTTTGCGGAAATACATTAATAAATATTATAGTGACGTTACTTTGCACTTCCATCTGGAATTGTAGCGACTCCAGGCGGAAGTGCAAAGTAACGTCCACTATAATATTTGGTTATATTTATATATATACATACATTTATTATACATACATATATATATATATATATATGTACGTGTGTATTTGACTGAACTCCTCCTAAACGGCTGGACAGATTTTGATAAAAAAAAATGTTGGTTCAGGTGGATTTAAAAATGGTTTAGATTCACAATTGGATGTAAATTGCATCAAAAAAATAACTACTGAAGTTCTAATCCCAATGGCTAAAACAGAGAAATTGGTTTGAATGGAATAAACGGTACCCGCATCTTCACCTGATTTTCAAATTTCTGATTCCTATAGACGCAGTTGGGTAAGCTTAAATAAATTCCGTATAAAGTACGACCATGCGAATAAACCACGCGGCATGGTAGATCTCCGACATAGGCGTTCACAGTTCGGTTCTTCTCGGTAATGCTCGAAATCCCATACCACATGTTCCTCTTGCATTGTTACTTAGTTTTCGCGTAACCTATATATTTATTGCCAATTACTCCGCTCCTAAGAATCGTATCATATTGTTATATAACCCATAAATTTCCTCAATAAATACGCTATAAAAAGGCGACAAGAATTTTCCAAATGTGACTGTTGATAGAACATCACGTACAAACAAACAAAATAACAAATAATCTCTTTAATTGTAAAATATTACTAAGGAATTACGATTTATTCGACAATTTTTTTAATTAATTTATTAGGTAGTACAGATTTGTTACTGGATTAATAGAATAGCCCATATATAGTAACATCTAACACAAATTTCATTGGCAACAATGTAAGTGCTATGATAATTTACGAGATGGCGCTATATTATATTACCAACGCTTTGAAAATTAGTTATATAAGGTGTGTCAAGAGTAACGCAAGATTTCAATTTACCACCATTTTTGCAGTAAATTGTTGGCAACCCTGAAAAGGGAACAATTTGAATGCGGAGAGTTTAGGGTTAGGAAAAAATAAGGTGTTATAAAATACAATAACGTGTTTACATTATTAAACAATTTTTCAAAAATAATGAAGGTTTGACAGCCGTAGTTCGTAAAATGTATACAAAATATGGTAAAAATAGTGTATTAACCTCGTCAACACCATTAGATCTCTTCTTATGTGGTTATTTGAACTCTAAGGTCTATGTCAACAAACCCACAACCACTTGTACATTACAAGAGGTAAGCGCTGCATCAACAAAAATCAGCCACAATTATGCAAGAAAGGTCGTGAAAAATTTCGACGAAAGAGTGCGTATGTACCAGGAATAGCCGTGTAGGCCATTTGTCCAAAATATTGTTCCATAAAAATCCTGTTCTATATATTTTATGATTCAGTGAAAAATATTACTCTCTACCTAGACTAAAAATTGTGTTTTATATTTAATTCAATTCTTGCATTAATTTTAGGGTATCCTATATTTTTGATGTAAAACTTCTTTAGGCACGACTAGGAGGTAACTGGATGAAAATGCAACGGAAGGCCGTTACGGTAATATAGCGTCACGTCGTTGTACCATCCGGTTTTTAAATATTTTTGATTTTGTCAATGAATTATAAAATAATTTATAAACAAAACCATCAAAAATTTTTGAAAAAGAAAAATCATAAAAAATATTAAATTGAATAATAATAAAAATCATACAATAGAATTAATAATGTATATGGGTGCGCGACCGTGCTGCCATCTATTTCAATTTAAGTAAGTAACAAATTAAATCAAAGTTTTATAAGTTTAATTCGGAACTTAAATAACACAGGATATATTATTAGCAACTCTTAGCAACAATAAAGTAAATAAAAAAAAATGTGTGCGTGTACTAGTGTACACACGTAAGAAGTGAAACTTGTTTAAGGCCTTATTTTTCGCAAAATGATCTATATGCAAATTTCCAGAAATTGGTTAAAAAAAAAAAAAAAAAAAACAAAAAAAAAAAAAAAACCCTTTCTTTCTTTATGGCAAACAATTTCATTTGATTATTAGATAAAGTTTAAACAAAAGGATTTTATTATCATAGACATGAATACAAAAAAGATGGCGCGTAACGGAAAAATGTGACGGTAAATTTTTTCCAACGCCGATAAAGAAGTTTCACTTCAAAAATAGAAAAGTATTCTAAAAAAAAATTAACAATCGCCATCTCTTATAACGCCTAGGAAGTTTTACTTCAATCGCGTGTGACGGTTACATGCACTCATTTAAAAAAATGTAAAATCGCGTTTCTTCAAAGAAGGCACCTATGTAGATAAATATAAAAAATAAAACCTTATCTATATACAAAATGTAATCCAAATCGTTAGAGTTGTTTCCGGGATACATTAAATAAATTTATAAATATACAGGAATTGGTCATTAAAAGTAATAAAATGTATATCGGCATTTAGTTAAATACCCAATTAGTAATGTTTACATTTCCTGTGTAATAAAGTAATAAGCCTCCGATATGATATTTTAGGGTAGATAAGACGTTGAGGTAAGATGGTGATGCATTGGAAATGAGATATACAGTAGAACCTTGTTAAGTTATAAACCAAGAGAAACACAAAATATTGTAAGTTATAGAGTTTTTAATTTATCAATGATTTATGTTAGAGGATGATTGATGATTTAATATACACTTCCTATTTTTACCCGAATGCGTCAGAAGAAGTGGTAAAATTATAAATAAATTTACACATGTTACATAAAAATAAAAATTTAATTTACTGAAAAAAGTCTGATTTTTTTTATTTAATTAGTTCGCGATTTCTAAATAGATTTGTTTTTTAGGGATTTCAAAGAAACAATAGGCGATTGTATAGTTACTGTTTGTGTTAACAATTGTAAACCCGTGCAAGCAATAAATTTCTAGAATTTTTTTGTTCTGTCCTATCATTCGAAATGACTCATTGGCAGGCAGTTTATGTCATAGAGCTCGTCTAAATATTTCTTTAAGTATCTGAGGGCTAAATACTGAAATTATTAGTTTAAGTTATAGAGGGTGCGTATTTCAAGTAATAGAGGTTATGGGCTCTGAGAGGAAGAGAGCAGATTATTTTTAAAATTATAGAAGTTTTTACTTTATCGAGGTTGTACTGTACTGGAATTTTAATTGAACACAAGCCGAACCTTTCATTTAAAAAAATGCTATTCCCGATGGATAAAATATATATTAATACGAGTGAAGCGGAGAGAAAAAGTGAGTATAGAATAAAAATTAGCGTGGAAGTTACTTCGCACTTCCGCTTGGAATTGTTTGTCAGTCACGTCTTAATGCAACAGACGGAAGTGCAAAGTAACTTTTACCCTCGTTTTTAACGATGGATTTCCGCGATGTAACAAAGCCTTTATCAATCAAATAGTATAAAATAATTTAATCACAATTAGAAACACCAAACACTCAAACATTAAAATGTAACAAATGTTAAATGCATTCTTGGATAGTGTGGCTAATATCGAAGGTAAGTTCCTACGTGGTGGCAAAAACTGAAGTCAGACTGGATCGAAGTACTAAACTACTAGCTTCCGAACAAGCTGTTTGGATTCGTGTATAGTAAAACCTCGATAAGTTGAAACTTGATAAGTAAATGACCCTCTTTCAAATTTAATATGTTCATTTCTGGAAGGTTAAGTCCTCGACATGTCGAAATGTACAGTGTATGGTATTTGAGTATATATTTTATATACAATTCGATAATTTCATATGACTAAACTCTATAACTCTAACAAAATATAATGGTTTATTTTATTATTTAATTCCAACAATATTGGTCACAAAATCTACACACTATTTCCAAAAAAAAAACCGTTATTGGTATCAGCTCTGTAACACAAAATTAGAGTTGATAAAGTCAAACCACTGTAAACGGAATGTACAAATAAAATCTAATTGAAATTCGAGGTACCTGGTAATTATATTATAATTTTTTAATTACCAAGTTAAATATCGGCTGGTATGAACGAACCTTTGGTAGTACACAGTTCGATGTGAATGCTGTTTTTATAGTGACATTAGCAAAAAATCTGTACGCATGCGCAATAGATAGCTTCAGCATATGTGCCATTTTCTTTACACGTATCGCGTTAATCACGGGGAAGAGCGAAATAGACGATTTTGTTAATAACACGAAACGTTGCGTTGTTTTTTTTTTAATTATCTAGGATTTTTAGGTTATTTTGTTGAGTTTTGTCGACTTACAAACTCATGAAGGATTTTAATTTACATTTACTTTGTAAACATTATTATCATTACATATTACAAAACAAAGTCCTCTGCCACGTCTGTCTGTCTGTCTGTTCGCGATAAACTCAAAAACTACTGAACGGATTTTCATTAATAGATAAAATGATTCATGGGGAAGGTCTGGGTATATAATTTGTCACGTGTTTTTTTAAATTATCAGGGCAGAACAACGTCCGCCGGGCCCGCTAGTTTATAATAAAACACCTTATATAACAATGTGAATTATTGTTCAAAGCAGTCAAAATAGTAACGCACAATTTCGATACCTGATTATGTAGGTAGAAATAATATATTACAAGTGATTAGTAACGCCATCTCTTATCGTTTATAAAGAACTAATATAAATACACATGAATCTGAATGAATGAATCTACAGTCCTTGTCAATCAATCTCTTTTATCGTTCTGAATATCGATGCGCCAAACACAAATTTAGGTATAAATGTATGTTATATTACATTGTAACCATAGCGTCGAGACAAGTTAAGAATAATTAGTAATAAGTTTAGTTTCTTATAATATTGTTTTAACTTTGTTTCGTATTAAGATGTTGACTGTATTATTAATTGCCTGAATTTAAGACTATATTTAGAGTTTCTAAAGAGATTGACAAGAACTGTATTTATATTTTGAATAATACGTCGTAAGTACATATAAGCGCCATCTATTATCGTTTACATAGCACTAATAGAAACAAACCAAACTCAACTTTAATTTTTACGTAATGTAATTCAATAATACATATGAAAATAAAGTACATAATTGAAATAAAATAAAAACGAGGAATGGCACACGTGAAGAGGAATCCGACACAGCGACTTACTTCGAACACTCACGTTTTATTATCAGATAGTGTCTATCCAGCTCCATGGTGATTTACAGCATGACAGTAATGACTCGACAGTCGCTGTCAACTCTTGTTAACAATCGTTTCTTCTATACCATACCTTATTAACTTTAATTTTGACATAATATAACTCAATAATACATAAGAAAATAAAATACATGATTGAAATAAAACAAAAATGAGGCAATACATATCTCATTGCACGCGTGGAGAGGAATCCGACACAGTGACTCATTTCGCACACTCACGTTTCGCTATCAGAAAGTTTTATCCAGCTCCATGGTAATTTATCAGCATGACAGTAATGACTCGACAGTCGCTGTCAACTTTAGCTAACAATCGTTGCTCCTCTACCATACCTTAGACTCCAAGTACTAATAATCATATCTTATAGGTAATAATTTATGAAATACTCACTGAACAGCTCACAACAATGTAGACATATGCACGTTAATGTATAGAATATCACAAGTATGAAGAACGGTAAAAATAACATAGCGTACTCCATTTTAAACTGACCCTAGCGAGGGTACAAATATAACTGGATAGGTAATACAAACATTATCAAAAAACGCCACACGTACTGTTATAGATAATCCGTATCAGGACATGATTTCGTAGATAATACCGCTGAAATAATTAAGCGAGGTTTTTGTTCGCTATTCCTAATATCGTTAGTAGCTTCAGCGATGATTTGTATAAAACAAAGTCGCTATACGCGTCTATATGTATATCGCCTAATTTTTTGAATCTACGTGACTAATTTTATTACCCTTTTACTAGCATATATAATAATTAATGCATATTATCTATGATTCATATTAAAACAGTGGTAGTTCTATCTGTAGATTTTTTTTTATCTGTACTTATTATTAAAAAGCTGAAGAGTATGTTAGCTTGGATGCGCTAATCTCAGGAATTAAGGGTCCGGTTTGAAAAATTATTTCAGTGTTAGATAGCTCATTTATCGAGGAATACCATAGACTATATATCATGATCAGGCTAAGACCGTTAGGGACGGAGCACCAATGAAGAATGTTTCAAAAACGATTTTTTTTTTCGTTTTGAGAGCTTCCGGACAGGATTTCTTCGAATTCTTTCCCTTACTGCTTTGACCACCTTTTCCGTACGAAAACTACGTGGACGGCCAGATCTTTTTCTGTCACAAACAGAGGAGGTCTCATTGTACCTATTAATAGCACGGTACACAAACATTTTACTAATACCAAGCGTATGGAGAGTTTTAAATATTGCGTTTGGCTCCATACCTACTTTGTGTAATGCAATCACAGCGATTCGGTTCTCTTTATCGCCCCACTCCATTTTAATATCGCAAAATATTGTAAAATGTATTGGCGCCAAAATGTGAAAACTCAATGAATAATCATATAAAAATGACAGATTCCAAATTCAAATGTAATATTATGTTTATTTTTAATTGTAACAGTATTTATGGCCAAACTAAGTATATCTATTAACTTTTGCCAGCAGTTTTGTTTTCACTAATGTAGGTTTAATTTAACCTACGGAAACAATGCTTTTTTATTCATGAAAACCAGTCCTATATCGTTTTCTGTACCCCTGAGAACATGTATGCATAATTGATGATGATTGGTTGAGTAGTAAAGGAGTGACAGCGTTACAAACAAACTCACGCTCTCATTTACAATATTAGTTCAAATCAGAATCAGATCAGAAATACTTTATTCAGTTTAGGCCCTAAGAAGGCGCTTATGAACGTCAAAACTACCAACGGTTCGGACAAACAACCCAGACATCGAGAAGAACCGGTGAAAAACTCGATTGGGTTTTTTTTAACGTGCATATTTTTAGGAAAACTAGGATATTTTACTCATAATATAAAATATTCATTTTCATCTATTAATCATTATGTAAAAAATATATTGCTTGTATCAGTGTGTACACTTGGAAGAAGTGAAACTTCTTTGGTTTATATGTATTAAATCTTCTATATCTATATCTTCTAGCTATCTATTCTCTACTATACATATAATAAAAATGAAGTGTCTGTATGTAATATCAAAATAAAAAAAAATACTGATTGGGTTTGAAAGTATACACGATACTGATAACAAAAATGCAATTTTTAAAATTTTTGTCTGTCTGTCTGTTTGTTCCGGGTAATCTTCGAAACGGCTACATCGATTTTAACGGGAATTTCACTGAGAGGCAGCAAAAATTACAGTGGATTATTTAGGCTACTCTAATTTAGACTAGCTGTTAACCGCGGCTTCGTCTTCAGTGCTATCTCCAAAACGGTTCGACTAATTTTTACAGGACTTTCACTGGCAGATAGCTGACTTTATAAAAAGTAATTGAGGTAATTTTAATTTATACTAGCTGTTAACCGTAGCTTCGCCTGCAGTGCTATCTCCAAAACGGTTCGACTAAGTTTTACTGGACTTTTAACGGCAGATAGCGAACATTGTAAAAAGTAATTAAGTTTATTTTAATTTACACTAACTGTTAACCGTGGCTTCGCCCGTATTTCTATCTCCAAAACAATTTGATCGATTTTCACGGGACTTTCACTGGCAGATAGCTGACCTTATAGGAAGTAATTTAGGTAATTCTACTTAAGACTAGCTTTTACCCGTGACGTTGTCCGCATGAGATTTAGCAAAAACATGTTGTTCACTGTAAACATGTGCGTTGTACTGGACTCCAACAATAAATATAATTAAAATTCATATATCTGTATCTATGTATGTAACTTAAATTATATTGTCTTTTTGGTCATTTTGGCGGCCATTTTGTTTTATTTACCGCACATTCGCTTACATAACTCAGTAACCATAATAACGTATAAAAATATTGTATCGAGTTCAATGAGCACTATTTGAATTGTCGCATATTAAAAACTGCTTAGACAGATATAAAGTTTTATATCTTGATTTATATTTATGCAAGATTTCAAGACATTTATTGTTTACAGTTCATAATTATAATTATTAATAGTAATTTTGAAGATAGAAGGGGTCTTTCTAATAAGATATTAGATCGTAAGCGTATTACTTATTGACAATATGGCGATATTATATGATTGTACTAACATCTTTAAGTCATTGTTTCATTAGTTCCTTACACAGTGTATGTGAGCACTGAGGTAGTTATATGGTGAGTTAAGGTTCCAAATATGTTGCTGATGATAAACCTCATTTGAAACGCTTAGTATTTAATTATTTATATATCTAATGTACACGTTACATGTTACTGTAAGTGGCGTGCGTGTCGTACTTACAAATGTTTATAAAGAGCATTTCTATAATTGTACATGGTCACAATATAATTTTATATTTCTTTAATAGAATTAAAAAAAAAAAAACGCTTGCCGAGTTGCGGGTACAGCTAGTTATATATACGAGTGCTCGTTCAGTGGTCGAACTTTGACCATAGAGAAAAAAAACTTCTTCTATTTTATCAAACACTAAAGTTCGTCAATAGCTACAAAATAAAAAAAAGAATGAAGTAATAGTTTGAGAAACTGCGGAGAGTGATGTTCTCAACTGTTTCCCGACTGCCCCTTTATATATGGACTAGCGACTCGCCCCAGCTTCGCACGGGTGCAACGTATCTACATAATAAATAAATGAAAAATGTATATCTACCCATTTTAATGAAATACTGTTAAGGGTAGTTTTGATCTACATGACATGTACAATGTATTTAATTGGATAAGGAATAATATTGTATTGTATAAAATAGTTTGGTAAATAACACATAATTATTTTCGTAAAAAGATAAAAATGTTTACCGTGGCTTATCCTTTAGAGATAAATATATATCACAAAGGACTTTTTTATCAATCTTTTCAAGATATACAATTCCGTACTACATTAATTTGATCTATCTCGTAAGGTTTAGCCATCGTTTTCGATTAAAGCGCACAAATATATGTTTGCTACTTTCTTTTCTTTACTATAATATGTATGTATTAAAATCCGTTGAATAGTTTAAAAGATCTTAGGGAACAGACAGCGACAGCTATATATTTACACTATATAAAGATATGATAATGCTTATAAAGTACATACTATACGAAGCCCCGTAGTATAAATACTTAACTGTACTTACTCATTTTTGCATACTACTAGCCCCAGACAGGCACTTATACATACTTGTACATACACACAAATATATACCTACTTTACGGTTAGCACGTAACGCGTAATAAAATTTTTCCTTACCATGCAATAAGAGGTTTACCTAAAACGTGTTTTTGGGATTCTGTTGAAGTGTGTAGTAAGTTCTTCAACTGTATGAAAGGAAATGAATGTATAACAACAAGTGGACAAGTTCATGACAATGACCTGAATTTTAATGAACACAGTATACTCACGGAACACTCTGAAGACATATCTCCCGATAATCACATCACATATTTGCAAATACATGAACACCAGCAGTAAAATCACGACGAGGAATAATAGGAAAACCATTTCTTTCTGTCCCAAAAACATATTTTTTTATTACACAACCGAAAACAGAACGTCTCTGTTCGAGTTTTCGTAGCACTTGTCGTGTGGGCTTCGTAATTTCGTCGGGTTGCTATTGTTATCAGCTTACAGACTCGCGAGAGGCGATCATTTAGCTGTACGGAATGCCGAGATAAACTGACTTACCGTGTGGATTTACACGTAAATCTATCTATATCGTATATATTACATAGATAATCTTAATAACATCATGTTATGTATTTTATTGGGTTAGTAGAGATAAAATTTAATTCAATGGGTCAATAGTTATAGATTTTTGGCCATATTCCAGCTTACTCTACGTAGTTTGTATTTATTTATAAACTAGCAGCTTCCTTCGACTTCATCTACTTTTGTGTATATTCTTTAGGTTTTTTTAATGAAAGTAGCTCATCCAGTTCCATAATCAGATTCAAGTCAGCTATCTGCTGGTGAGATTCCCGTGAAAATCGGTCTAACCGTTCCGGATATTCCATGTTAAACGAAGTCGCGGGTAACATTCAGTCTAAAATAAAGTACTCCAAGTTACTCTTTGGAACATCAGCTATCTGTCCGTGAAAGTCCCGTCAAAATCGGTGTAACCATTTAGGAGATTAGCCGGAACAAAAAACAGACAGACGAAAATTGTAAAGATTATTTTTTCTTGTTATAAATGCAGTAGTATATAATTTTATATCAATTCAGTAAAATGTTATTTGGACAATACAGACAGACACTACAATTTTATTTATTTGTATAGATTAGCGTTTAATTGGGCCGCAACAAAGAAGGACGCAAAAAGAGTTAAAAAAGATTAATGTGAGAAGAACATGATAATAATAATATAATAATTTAATTTCAAACTAATAATTCTCACTCCCTTGCTATATTGGTCCATACTAATACATCTGTTCATTCAAAAAAAATATTTTCTTAGGATAAATCAACTACATTAATATAGCAAACCCTAGCAAGGTTTATCTTTCATACTTATCAAAAACGGATTTTTTTTAGTAATGGTTCCCATATTTTTTTTTTTTTAAACCATTTTTAAAATTTTTTTTGTTCCGGTTTCCCCCTGCAGCTACTTTTCTACCATATAAGTAACAGTCGCTGAGCTTCTTAAAATATCTGCGTACATTGATAGGTGAAGTCAAGCCAACATTTCAGTTCCTCACTAACGAAAACAGATAAATTTCCATGGACCCCCGCTTATGAATTGTGAACCCCGATTTTTTTGTCACGCCAACGTAGAACCCCATCGAATTTCCCGTGGACCCCTGGGAACACTTTGGGAACTAAGGTTTTTCGTACGTAAAAAAACTTGAAACGATTATTTCTATATTTTAAGCTACATTACTTCATCTAATAAACCTCGACTTGTATAGACCGATCTCCGTGTACATTGGAAAATAATAAAACCGTAATCTTCCCTTCGCTTCGTCATTGGAAATTGAATTCTATATCCTTAAAATGAGGTGCAAATTGATATAAATCTTACTCGGGTGTGATTTTAATAATCAGATAAGGTTTATCTTGTTATTGTAATGATGACCAACGTAACTTAAGCTCTATAAGATGAGGTTCATGACGTGATTTCACGTGATTAGTGAAGGGGGAGGGGTCATTTTTATCTGGATGTGTGTGACCTGGTGAGGACGACCTTTGTACTTGGATTGATTATATGATGGTCAAATTACATGTTAATGATTATTATTCTATAATAATGTACGTAGAAAGTCCAATATGTCTTTCCTTCGACTGATTCGTGTTAAAATTAAAAAAAAATTTTTTTTTTTCTTTTTTTGGTCCGCACCTTTTTTCTGCTTTAGTTTATTTTATTATGTTAAAGGGTCGTTTTACTATTATTTTACTTAACTATTATACTTCGGATTCTTTATTGAGATTATTGCCTTTATGGAGGCTTCATTCTCATATTTTATAGCCATTTTTAAACTATAATCCACAAAGGGATTTTGTATCACTAACGGTAATACGCGAATTCGTTGATTTTTTGTTTTTAAATTAAAGTATCTCATTCAATCCTGCCAGTGACAATCCCGTGAAAATTGGTTTCACCTTTTCGGAGATTTTATATTGGACGAAGTCGCAGGTATCAGCTGGTCTAAAATAAAGTACTCCACGTTATTCCTTATAAAATCACCTATCTGCCAGTGAAAGTCGAATCAAAATTGATCAATTATATTCGGAGAGTAGCCAGAACAAAAAGACAGACAGGCAAAAATTTTATTGATTTTTTTAAAATTACTTTAGTTATCTTCGTATAAGTTTAAATGTTTATCCAACACATGCCGAGTTAGCTCCCAGATAACATATTTTTTCCAACTTGCCTGACATTTGTTGTTACATTTTACCCGATTTAAAAAATAATCTTATAAATAATACCCTACGTATTCTAAAGTATAAGCTATTGTTGGCAGTTTCCGTACTATTGACTACATCGGGGGTGTTACTAATGACCTGGCACGCCATTGGTCGAAAGTTATCGGCATAGGTCGAGTCATTTGGAGATTCTCGCTCAGACAGTTGAGTTATTCACATCTACCGTAGATGTGAATAACTGTATATCAGTACGGACGGTACAGGGACAGTACAGACGGTATATCAGTGTTGTATTTGGTTGTTCTTGGTGGACTGAACCTGACATGCCCCGACGTGTCGGAGGAGCTGGTCTCGAACTGACCTGACATCGGAGGAGCTGGCCTGTGAAGGGCGTGGCGAAACGAAACCGTAGGTCATTCTCGTCCGGAGCGTCGTCCCATCCATATCAACTGTGGTATTCAGCTTCGTTCAGTAGTGTGTTGCTGAATCGGCTAATAGAGGTTAAAACGTTTTTATTTGAGTTGATAAATACTGTAAGTAGTGTCAAGTTCAATCAAAATTCGCTTAGTAGTTTTTGCGTAAAGGGGTAACAAATATCAATCCACCCTCACAAACTTTCTCGTTTATAAAATTAACTGGCTTCTGTTCGTAGTGTCGCTCACTTTAGTGTTGTTTTGAGCTATTCTTTCGGAATCGCACCTTTTGTTCTGGATGGGTATGGTCTAATAATTGCTGTTTATGATTACGACTCTACTCAATTTTGAAATTTTCATTTATTTTATAATAAACAATGAAATAAAAGTAAAAAAAATATTTTGATTATAATAAAATATATGTAAATAATCGAATTAGTAAGTTTATAATTCACTTAAATCCATTCACTTGTCTTAACCGTCAGTATATCCTCGGAAATTACAGAACGGAGACTACCTAAAAACATCCTGATTGAGTTGTGTGTTTGTGATTTTTTCCCCATAATCACAGGCAGTCAGTCTGGCGGCCATCTTGGCTGCGTCAGCGCTGATTGCATTCGAAAAACATGCGCGCGCATAATTTTTGTCTCGACCTGTGTGTAATAAGTACTGTTGGCAAAATACTATAAAAATATATATTTTCTACTTCATAAAGCATTATAATGACTTTAATCCTTACTAATATTATAGGCTAGCTTTTGATGGCGGCTATGCTCGCGTTATTGTAATATATATTTCATTTATCCATCAGGAACAGCGGATTCTTTCTTGATGAAAGGTACCCTGTGTCCTTTTCTGTATTCCTGATCATATGTTTGAAAAATTTCATGATTATTGGTTCAGTAGTTAGAAAGCGTAACAAACGAACAACTTCTTTGGGCGTGTTGAGCGGTAGTTTTTTGGCAGGAGATACATTTATAAATTCGCGTCATGACATGCCGCGTAAGTATGAGCGGCCGTATTGCACTTACGCGGCTTGCGTCAAACTAGCGACGCGTGGTATAGGGGCCTATGTCCATATAATATTGTTATGTTGCAATTCATTATACGTTTTACGTTCATTACATATTCATTAAACGTATTACATTATACGTTTGTACCATGAATCAACTTTTTAATCATTCCTTTTATGTCCACAGTAACAATGTTATAAAAAAAAACTTTCAAAGAAAACCCACTAAGGGTGTATACCAACTAGATCTCTAACAATAATATTCTCATTCTCTATACTAATATTATAAAACTGAAGAGTTTGTTTACTTGAACGCGATAATCTCAGTCAATTCTGGTCCGATTTTAAATTCCTTCAGTATTAGATAGCTCATTCATCGAGGAATGCTATAGCTATATATATCATCACGCTAAAACCAATAGAAGTGGAGCACTAATGAAGACTGTTTTTTTTTTATAATATAGGAGGCAAAAGAACATGCGGGTCGCCTGATGTTAAGTGACATCTATAGACACTAGCAACCAGAGTAGTCGCAAGTGCGTTGCCAGCCTGTGTTTGGGGGGAACGGGAATTCGAGGGAGAGGTGAGGGGTGTAAGGGGAGGTGGGCCTCCGGCGCTCTCACTGACCGAACGAAACGCAACAATGCAAGCACTGTTATTCACGTCGGTGTTTCTGTGACAGGGTGGTACTACCCCGGGCGAGCCGGACCATACATACTGAAACCAGTAATAGCTGCAACGTGGCTCTACCACCTACAAATGTTTCAAAATCGTTTTTTTTTCCTTTTTAAGCCTTCGCTACGTATTAGCGTTATCCCCAATTAACTATTCCATGCGCGAAGTCTCTGACAAAAGCTAGTATATTATAAGTCGCACTCTTATCTGTAACATGTTACAGTGCATTTGATGAAATATTTGTTTTAAATAAATATTTATATTCGTTTCATTGTCGTAAACACTGATTAAAAAACTATATAAACTGCGTTACCATTTGCCGCACATATTTAAATAAAGATAGTGATAAATATGTATCAGCAATAAAAGCTTATATATCTGTTACTAGCGGGCCCGGCAGACGTTGTCCCGCCCTGATTATGAAATTATATACTAAAACGTTCCTCATCAATCACTCTATTCACCGGTGAAAACCGCATGAAAATCCGTTCGGTAGTTTTTGAGTTTACGTTTAGTTAGCGTGTTCGGACACCACGTCGTTGAATGTAGGTTCGAAACCTAGAACCTAAATCGGAGCTATCAATGAAAGGAAATATGGTGATGAAACCATGGCATGGCGGTAGAGATTTTTCCAAGTCCACCTGACTAGCTACCAGCGTCAAGTTAGCAATTTGTCACCAAGCATGTGTTGGTGTATTCCAGCAGCTGCACTTGAGAGCTTATCCCCTCTAGATTTAACGTGTATACCATCTTACCAACAGATTCGATTGTGGTCAAAACGCTAAAAAACTTATAATGTATTTCAAGAAAATCTCCTGCGTTACTCACAGTTATTTTCGGCTCAAAGAAGCGTCTTAAATATTGATTCATCGATTTGACATGGGGTTTTACTTCGAAACTTTAATATACTTATTAATACATTTATTTTAAACAATTATTTTGAATTGTTAACTCATAGCATCAACCACTGTGGAGCTCAGTCTTCGAGTCGTCGACCCACCGGCCAGCAACTAAGGACAATTCTTAGAATTACCCTACATTTCTTTATTTACTTCGTGGCCCTATTCTTTTCCTTTTCAAATAGTCTGAGCTTTGATTGCTGACATGCTGAATTTTTATTTTACTGCTTACTCTAGTGAGATGAATGTAGATTTTTGAAGTGAAAACTTATTTAGCCGCATTGGGCGGTATTTTTGGCAGAAGAAAAATTTAGATTTAGACTTACACGTCAGACTAGCGACGCGTAGTACAGGATCCCGTGTACATTTATATTTTGTATAGAGATTGTGCAGCCTATCATAATATTAAAATAATTATAAATTGTATAAAAATGCATATAATTATTATTCGAAGTGCCAATAGATATGAAAAACAGACTAATGATAATAATAATTTATAAATTATGAAGTTGAAATAATTCACACTATAATTAATTTAAAAAGTCAAAACAGAACACAGTTATTCTACTGTATTCAGTTTTCATTTCTGTCGGCAGTCCTTATGACTCTGCCTCGATTTTTTTTGTAATACTACATTTATTCATCTTTTTTTGTAAGACTACGTTTATTCATCTTTGTTTTTGAAGTTATACTTCTTTTGACGCTTTAGGGAAAAATGATGAGAGTAAATTTTTACGATGCGCGCGCACACCGTCACGAAAAACCGACACCCTGAAGTTATTACGATGCCCGCGCACACCGTCACGAAAAACCGACATCCTAAAGTTATTACGATGCGCGCGCACACCATCACGAAAAACCGACATCCTGAAGTTAGCTATAGGCAACATTTTGTTTCTTTGTATTTCTTTGTATTAAAACTTTCAATGTATTAAATACCTTTTTTCTATTGTTAGTGTCGTTTTCTCTACAAACGTAGAATAAGGCGAAAGATAAAATTTTTGAAAAGATTTTTATCTTGTTACGCCATTGAAGTATAACTTCTAACGCGTGTACATAAGTAAACACACACACTTTTTTTTTGTTAAATTAACTTTGTTACCCTGCCTCTAAGATTGTTTTCTTGACACCCCAATGTTTTACAGGGTTACACATTTTATTCAAATTCCTACCAATTTGTATACGTTTGCGCTGCCACTACAAAAACATGAGCAAGTAGCGAACTCATGTAAATGAACGCAGAAGTGATTTACTAACAATTGTCTCTGCTGAGTTTCTTTTTTTTTAACGCGCACCAGTTAATTACCTAGCTAGAAGCGACTCTCCGAATATGGTACGGATCGGCCCCGAGCCACTTCCAGCGTCCAATTAAGACTTAAAGACGGTGGTAATTTAGAAATATTTTTATGGAATTAACACTCGTTAAAAATGTCGCTGCGATGCCGGACACGATGTTGATTGGATGTCATTATTATACGATATGTGAGGTAACCGACTCCATTTATTGGAAAACTAGCTGTGCTCGTGACTTCGTCCGCGTGGAACGTTATGTAAAAAAATAGTGTAATCACTGTTATAAAGTCATCTGAATGTATTAAGTCCATTTATTTATCCACTTTTCTCTCATACTTACGCCGCGTCGTCATTAAAATTATGATAACTTTTGATAGAGTTGACTGATTTTAATAAAACAAAGACTAAGTTATTCTCGAGGATATGCTTTATGATTTTCTTTGTGAGGTGTTATTGTGAACACAGTACTTTAGCAGTGATGCGTGTTCACTCAAAAAGACAGACAGATAGACAGACAGAAAGACATTTTCAAAAATGATTGAAACTACTACTACTTATTCCTAACCACCTGCAACATTTTTTTTTCACGAAAATCGAGAAGTACAGACACGTTAGATTTACATTCTTATTATATGTATAAAAGATATAGAACTAGCGGGCCCGGCAGACGTTGTCCCACCTTAATTATAAAAAAAATCCTTGACAAATTATATACCAAAACGTTTCTCGTGAATCACTTTATCCACTGGTGAAGACCTTGAAAATCCGTTCAGTAGTTTTTGAGTTTATCGCGAACAGACAGACAGACAGACGCGGTAGGGGACTTTGTTTTATACTATGTAATGATGATATAAAAGATCAAAGAAGAAGAAGAAGATAAAACTGAGTGAATTGAAAAGAAAAATTGTTGAGGCAGTCATAATGTCTACGGGCAGAATTGGAAATTCAAAACAATGGAATTTAAACTTTTTACAAACTGTATTAATTAAATATATTCTGAATTATTGTAAATTTATCTCCTGTCAAAAAATATCACACAACGCGCCTAAAGAAGTGTTCACTTCAAAAACAAGACACAATAGAAGTGTAAGTATTGTATTACAGAGAAACATTTTAATTAAAAAAGTCAAAGTCAAGCAGTTTTCCCGAGCGGTCACCCATCCTAGCACTGACTACGCCCGATATTGCTTAACTTCGGTGATCAGATCAAAACCGGTGTTTTAACACTCTACCCAACACAGTGTTTACCCCCACGACTTGTCGTCACACAAAAAGTTTGCGATCAGAGTTTCAAATCCCCTAAGTTTCATTAAAAAATTGAGTGGTTTTATGAAACCACGATGCAAATGAAACTTTTTTCGGATCGTAGGCTGAAATATATCGGGAAACTATTCGATTTAGAGTATTAAAATCTTTACTTAATAATTGTACAATAGGAATGATAATGGGAAACCAATCGTAAATATGAGAGTACGGAATACATAATAAACACAGTCGTTAAGATAATGACGTATTTTTAAAACTGAGCACATCGTTTATTTAAATCATTGAATCATTTTGAATTGAGCCACGGGCACCGCCATATTGGCTGCACTTTACCCCTACTCCGCGGCCGACTGTAATGCGACATGCGATAGATGGACGAACAAATTTGAAGCGATGGAAAAAAGATTCACTTTAAAAAAACAAACGTATGAAATTACCTGTATAGCAATCAACAATCGCATTCATATAAAAGTCTATGGTCAGACTCTTAATATACCTTGTAACCAGCTTCGTCAACCATATCTTTTTTTTTTTTTTTTTTTTTATTGTAGCGCGGCAAAGTGACTGTACTGTGCCTGATGGTGAGCACAGTACAATCCAAAAACAATGGCGACCACCGAAAGACATACTATCTATCACCGGTCGTCGCTGTCATGCCGGCCTGAAAGTGACCCAGTCAGTGACAGATGGTTGCTGGATATACACCGGCTGATCCCGGAACGCGACACGCCCAAACGTGTCACTATGGCGGGTGTTCCACCTGGTGTACGGTGGTCGCGATCCAGTCGGGTACAGACACCCTACCACCCCATCTTGAAACAGCTGGAACTGCGTTTGATCATTCAGTATACAAACTGTTACGTAACTAGCTCCAGGTCGATGAGTTTGTGTTTCAAAACCCGTTAACTTGTCTTAACTTCTCCGAGGAAGTAAAATATCTGTAGGTCTATACATCGAATAAACAAAAGATAAACATCATGTCACGTCATGTCTAAATACGCGATTAAATTAATAGAAACGCTGCAAGGTTACTCAGGGGAAGGACGACAGTGTATTTCATAACACACACTAGCACTAAAAAATAATAATAACATTAAAATGTATCTATGATAGTTTTGTGTCGGTAAATTTATAAATTAATATTAGACCGTTGGTGTACAGAAGTTTATTACGCAACATGTGAATCATTTAACAAATTATCCCTATCATCGATTAAAATACTTTACTTAATTTAGCCCCAAAACTACTACCGGTTAGGAAAACAAAGCAGTCATCGAGAATAATCGGCAAGAAAACACATATCATATTTTTACGAACATACATGGTTACTTTTATTGTGTTGGAGTAAGAAGTAGTAGCGGCCTATTAACTCCAGGTGTATATGCAAAGTAACGTCCATCCTAATACTTAACTCTTCCTTTGATAAGATTGATAGGGATTAATATGATTTAGGATAATATTGAAAAGATGAACTCACGTTTTGTTTTGCTTATTTTTTCACGTTTCCCTTGAGTGCGCTACAAGTAACGGACCGAAAGGTTTTATTTTAATTAGAAACTGCTAAAGCACATATTAGACTCCATGAAGATGGTTCTGTAAATAGGAATGCGAGCTTCACGCATATTTTGCCACTCTCAAATAGAATATCAGTTTCCAAGCAACAGTTAGTTTTCGCCGGCAACTACATGCAACAATTTATTTTATTTCTTTTTCTCTTTTTTATCGAGTGTTTGGTTAAAGAGAACAAACCACCCTCATCCATATTTAAAACAAACAATGAATCAAACATCTTACAAAAGGAATGAATAACCAATCCATAAATAAAGAAACAGAACCTTGCAATAACTTTCCGTCCTTTATACCGACTTCCACTAAATTATAGATTAACTAGCTGACTGCGCAACTTCGTCAACGCCAAATCGGTTATTACCTGCACCAATTATATTTCCAAACGCAAAAATTCTTAAAAAGATACCTAGAACCCGATTGCAACGTCACCTACCGGGTCCAGTTGAGATAAAAACTATCCTGTATGAGTCTCAAGTTGGACCAAATTACACACGTGTATAAAATTTTATAAAGTTCAAATAAGTAGTTCTGGAATTCATTCGAGACAAATACCCTAACGCGTAATTTATGTTATATACGGTGTCGAGGACTTTTTCGTAAATCTAAATGTAATTAATATTCTTGCTATAATTTTATTCCTTTATTTCAGTTCCGGTCCGAGGCAGACATATCCATCAGTTACACGTCACTGAGTTGAAGATGTTGCGATAGATATATGGCGTAAGGCGATTAGATCGCATTGAAAATGAACATATCCGTGGTAGGCTTGGAGTTCGTGACATCGCAGACAAGCTGCAGGAGAGTCGTCTCCGCTGGTAAGGCCACATAATTCGCAGGCCTGCAGACTACATGAGAAATAGGTGTCTCAACATCACTGTACAAGGCCCAAGGTCTCACGGCAGGCCTAAAAAACGCTGGAAGTGGTGAAGGCGGACATAAAGGAGAATAACCTCACATAAAAGGATGCCGAAGACCGGGCAAAGTGGAAAAAGTTAAGCAGGAAAGCGGACCCTGGCACCAGGCAGGGAAAATGCTAGGAAGGAGAAGAAGAAGATTTTTGCAGACTTCAATTACATTTATTGTGATTAACTATTATTATTATTATATATATTTACCAAAATAAACATAAATAGAATAAGTCTATGACACTGTGGTAAAATTACACTTCTAACAGGGAAAGAATGTTCAAAATCAGATCAGTAGTACTGAAGATTAGCCAGAACATCGAAACCCACAAACTTTTTACAATATTGGTATAGATTTAGCTTCTTCCGATCCTGGCATGATAATCTTTCATTACAAATTATTACAATTCTCATTAAATATCTGTCGTCTCCAAGAATCGTTCCGTTGCATTTGAGAGATAAATTTACTTTGTTTTTTACCCGAGCGCTTAGAAGGAGAGAGATGTTGGAAGGTTTGCTGTATAAATTAAGCAAATTATAAGATTTTGCCATAAGTGGTGTCATTACATACGCTTTAATTGTAGTAGTGGCGTAGTATTGAGAAATATGATTGAGATTGTGGGAGCAATATGAAATTTATCTATAATGTTTGGGAATAATTGCAATAAATTGTGCGATCGCCTATTTGGTTTATCTTTATCAATAATACTCCTTGTATCTAATAAACATATGTAATATATATTAACATAAATGTCCTTCTAATCTATACTATCTTATATATATATAAGAGATTTCCACCTATATATTGACTCATCACGATATCTCCGGAACCATAAGGCGTAGCGACTTGAAATATGGAGGAATATTGCTTTCACCGAGTAGAGGTCACGCGAAGAACGGATTTTACGAAATTCCCCCAGGGGGTTGCGGGGGCGGCGGGCACGTCAACCGGGCCCGCTAGTAATATTATATAGCTGAAAAGTATTGTTCGCCTAAATGCGCTAATCTCAGGTACTACTGATCCAATTTGAAAAGTTATTTAATGTTAGATAGCTCATTTATTGAGGAAGGCTATAGGCTATATATCACGCAAAGACCAATAGGAGCCGAGCAAAATGATATTTTTTTCAAAATCGACTTTTTCTTTTTAGAGCTTCCGCTGCGTGCGCGGCGTAAACGGTAACTATTCCAAGTAGACAAAGTTGCGGGCGTAAGATAGTCTCTATAATAAAAATAAATTAAATCAAAAAGTTGTGTAGTAAGAAGACTGGCCAATATACAAAATTGGTTTTAAATTTTGGATTATTGTTAAATGTGTCACATATCTTGTGCTACGAAAGTTTATTGTTAATTTAGTGGATAATAAAATTGAAGGAAGTTCAAAAATACAGTAATGTTATCGGGCCCTTTGACCTTAGTTGAGTGCATTCGTAAATTTTAAATGGAAATCTAAACGGCAAGCGATTTAGAAAACTTTATAGACAAAAGTTAAATTTACTGTAATTGTTATGCTTAGTTTAGTCCATTCGTAATGTATACAGTCAAAAGACGTCCACTGCTGGAAATAGGCTTTCTCCCAAAATTGTTTCGATGGCCGGTTTTACTCTAACCGCTTCCAACGGGTACCAAAATTCACCAGTTTGTCGGTCCACGTTTTGTTGGTTTTATCCATTGAGTCTTTGGGTACGTGGTTACCAATTAATAACTTTTCGACCCCATCGACAATCCATTCTATCAAAAATGTGCTCATTCTTACTTAATACTAGCCATCGATGGTTATGTCGATGACTTTGGTTTCTCTCAGTTACAATTAGGTTAGTTTATCGAAATGACTATTTAGACAAATAAAACTTTACTATGAAGCTATCTATCTAAGGTAGTAACAGGGAGAATAGCGAAATCGATTTACTTTACACTGTCATCTTTTGTGAGGACATCAAAAGAACCGATCTACGAGAATTATAATCGTCAGATTTACGCCTTAGAGATACTACTATAAAAGTCATCTTTGAATACATAATCCTATATAATAGTTAAGTTAGAATTGGGTTAGTTTATCGAAACAGCTATTTAGACAAGTTTACCATTTATTTAAAACAAATGATGAAAATTTTAAGGAGAGGTGAACTTATCCATAAGTTATTAATTAATAATATAAGGGTATAGGAAAATACACAGCAACTTTATTTGATTTCATTAAAACTTATTCGTCTAAAGAGGTAGCGGAATCTATCCACGGAATATAAGGCAGTATTTCTATAAATCGCGCTGGCGCCGAGCATCCTGGCCCTTTAATGCTGAGACCGATCTGAAAAGATACCGAGTTATTAGAATTATATCAGTGTACGGCTTCAGAAAATAATTCTTAGTTAGTCAATCCAGCGGAACTGTAAGAGTATTTGTGGAGCAATTATTCTCACTAACGATTCTTAAACCATGATAGAGATATTTTTAGTTAGTTCCTTATGAGTTACAATTAATTTAGCCATATAAAAAACGATCGTGAGGCTTAGGCCGACTGTAAATTTTATATCATTACAAAGTATAAAACAAAGTCCACTAACACGTCTGTCTGTATGTTCTCGATAAACTCAAAAAATACCCTGAACGGATTTATCATGCGGTTTCCACCAATAGATAAAGTGATTCATGGAGAAGGTTTAAATAATTAATTCGTCAAGAAATTCCACGTCCGCCGTTGCCACTAGTTTTCGATAAGTTTTATTAAAATAATTAAAAATACTTTTTCAAACTTAACAAAACGATCAACATAATTTTGCAAATTTCCCTGTAACTGATGTAAACAAGAAAGAATATCGAAACTGCTCAGTTATGAAGACTTTTTTATGAAAGTCATTTCAAAGTATATAACATATCAATCGTTAGGGATTATTGTATATACTAATTAAATTTTAATGAGATAGTGTAATATTGTAGTGACTAACTGTAATTAAAAGCCAAACCCTTGATTTAAACTATAAGGTATAAAATATTTTTTTGGAATTCTGTCATTGTGTAATTGCTACAAAAGAATATACGCCATAAGTCGTAAAAACATATAAATTCAATAGAAAGACATTTACCAAGTTCCATTTCTCCGTAGAATTGGAAGCAATTACCATGCCATTCTCCCAAACGCAATTCTGTTTATTGGTTTTAGAGTATCCACATTGGTAATGAATTGGCTTAAATTTCCGTTCGTCTAACTGAAAAATAATTGTATATTAAAGATATTTATTGTCTCCAATATTTAGAGGTACCAAAATATTTCACCAAAATAATTAAGTTCTTTTGTATAATTACTTGCAGACTTATCTAATTTTTATATTATTTTTGATGAAAATCATAACCGAATAAAATACATAGAACTTACATCTGATCTTTTGTAAAATTCGTCGCACAATTTCAAATCTACGTAATCTAATTTATAAATCATTTTCTCCAATAACTGGTTTTCTGTAACATTTTATTCCTTTAAATTCACACTTCGTTAAATAACCCTTTCACACCAGCAAGGGCAAGTTGTTATGGTAAAACGATAGTAACTTATCACAACAAGATCTTTACCGTCTGTGTAACCGAACGCATAAAGATGGTTGGAGGTGTTGAACGAGTAGCCAGGTAAGCATATCGGCCGAATCGGATCTGAAAGGAAATTTTTACACTCCAAATCAGATACTTAAAATTACATATATTTTTAAAATAGTAGAATGTGACATTATGGTAGTTGTCATCAAATCATCATTATTATATTATTATCTTCTTGCCCTATTTCAGGTTACTTAGCATCACAACAACATAGTTTTCTCCACTATTATCTGTAATCATAGACATGTATGATTCTTCACAAAATCTATCGATGCATTCTCTGGATATTTCGCGACTCCAACCATCATAATGATTTTTTTGATGACCTACCAAGGTCTTAACAGCTTCACCGGACTACTAAGGCGAGCGTTTAAGGCTCTCAGCCAATTTTATTTGACAACCAGCTCAAGGGTGCACGGCACACCTCGGCTTGGGATGTTGCCTAATACATGCAATTCGCGACCTACCTGAGCTAACCTGAGGTACCTAATTATTGAAATGATTCGGATCACAGATGATGATATTAATGTTCTGCAAGCTGCTTTTGAGAAACAGTATGATAATAAGCTATTGCACGCAAGTTGGGCACATTAAAACATATTGACACTGGTATAAAATAAAATGAATTATATATAATCAAAAGACTTACAGAAATCTGTAGAAGATAACTCGACAAGTGCTATAGTGTTCCATGTAGAGTATTCATATTCAGGGTGTGTCATGTAGTCTTTAACTTTGCAGAACCACGGTTCCTTATCCGATGGTATAAACATGGCTCTGCTGTCTTCTCTAAAATCAGTATTAACGAGAAATTACACAGTTTATTCACGAAAACACTTGCATTTCGTGTGATGATTAGGACATATCACAAATCGCTTACAGGGTTTTCTTGAAGCCTTCAAATATATTTTTTATCATAAGAGACAAACGAACAGGAGGGTCACCTGATGTTAAGTGATCACGCCGTCTGTAGACACTAGCAACACCAGGGGAGTCGCAAGTGTGTTGCCAGCCTGTGTTTGGGGGAGGGGGGAGAGAGAGGGAGAGAGGGGAGCAGGGCCTCTTGTGCTCTCACTGACCGAACGAATCGCAACAATGCAAGCACTGTTACTTCACGTGGGTGTTTCTGTGGGTCGGGTGGTAGTACCGGGGGCGAGCCGACCCATTCATGCTGAAACCAGTAATAACTTCAGCGTGGCTCTCCCACTTATAATGATGGTAGAAGCCTCTTAATAAATGAGTATAGACTATGCATAATTGCAGAATAAGTATGTGTGCCAATTATGCAAGATTACCCATCACTTCACCATTGAATTTTTTTTTTTTTTTTTATATCATAGGAGGCAAACGAACAGGTGGGTCACCTGATGTAAGTGATCACCACCAATTAGACAGAAAAAAAAATACACTTTAAAAATGAAAAATAGTGTCCATAGACACTTGCAACACCAGGGGAGTCGCAAGTGCGTTGCCAGCCTGTGTAGGGAGGGGGTTTTTTGGGGGGAAAAAAAAAAGAAAAAAAACAAACACACAAAACAGGGCACAAGAGGAAATTTTTTTTTTTTTTTTTTTTTTCTTGATTTTTAACATAAAAATCTTTTTTTCCCTTTTTTTTAACCCCAAAAATAACTACCATTAACCCCTCCCCTAACATCCAAAAAAGTGAAAGGGGAGGGGAGGTGGGTCTCCGGCGCATCTCACTGACCGAACGAAACGCGACAATGCAAGCACTGTTACTTCACGTCGGTTTTCTGTGAGAGGGTGGTACTACCCCGGGCGAGCCGACCCATTTATGCTGAAACCAGTAATAGTTTCAGCGTGGCTCTACCACCTACATTATATGCTTTTGAGTTATGCGAGAACAGCTTGGGCGTCTAGATTATTACTAGGTACCTCACCAATAGAAACGTTTAGAATTATACAGTTGAGACGGTCATAGAATACGAGCGTGCTAAAATTTTATTTGCTATTTAGTTAAAAAAATGTGTACGGTGGGTTACATAGAAAATTGTTTACCTGAATATATGCCGCGGTATTTTGGTAATATCATCGGCATTCGCTATTGTGTATCCTTCTTTAATATATATTAAGCCGGTTAGAGCGATCCGTAGGTTTTCTCCTTCATCTGTGTCGAATATTAATTTATTATTAAGTTTATAATATAATACGTAAAATCAACATTTAAATCCACTTTTGAAAGACGTTCTTTAATTAGAAGGCCCAATTTAGTTTTTGGCATTAATATTATATTTTGGCATATAATTAATTATATAGCAACTAGCGAGCCCGGCGGAAGTTGTTCCGCCCTGGTAATAATATACCTAAACCTTCTTCATGAATCACTTATTCTACTGGTGAAAACCGTATGGAAATCCGTTTTTGAGTTTATCGCGAACAGACAGACATGGCAGAGAAGTTTGTTTTATAACATGTAGTGATAATTTAAAAAATATTTGTATATCTATATTCCATATACTACTTACTTATAATAAAAGTGTACCGAGGCCTAATCTGTATTTTTTTTTAATTATAATTGGGGTAGACTTTGTTATCGATATAGAACCCAAAAATAATCGTTTTACAATTTTTGTCTGTCTGTCTGTCCCTGTGAACACGTATCACTCTAAAAGTACTGAACCGATTTTGACGAAACTTGACACGATGATAAATAATATTATAAAGTTTCATCTAGAATACTTTTTTTCCATAAAACGCAAGGGATTCTCCAGGATAACGGACGAAAGTCAAAAATTTGTGATTAAAGATATTCTTGACGGATTTTGGTAAATTTTCTTGGTGTTATATATAGCAGACAGATTTGCTAAAAATTTAAATTAGATTTTTCTCCCTATGCTTCTTAAAAAAAACAAATGACAAAAAATAATAAAAATCAAGTTTTAGGTTTATTAAGATTTTTCGCATTTAAAAATACAATTGAAACCGGTAATAACCGATTTGATCCAGACGAAGTTGCACGGGTCACAGCTGGTTTTGTAATAAAAAATTAATAAAATGAGTCACACTAAAGCTGTGGTTAGGTGTGTTTCTAATTTTTATTACTTAATTTTCTATAAATACATACGTAAGTGGACTCTTAATATTCCCAGCCATGGGAAACTTCCTACTTCACCTATATTCCCTTCCTTGAAACCTGAGTTACTGGAGCCATCGCATTCATGAGCTCGAAGCGGTGTGTATCTAACTAAAAGATATATAAAGAAATATCACTCAATTCATCCAAATTATCTTTAATATTTTAATACTTTTTAAATACATATATTTTATATTCACCAAATAAATATAATGTTGCAATGAATATTAGGTTATAATTTATAAACATTTTTAATTAAATTGCTTTATTAGGGAAACGAAATAAATAGGAATTTAATCGACCGTGTAATTAAGATGATAATTATAATTAAAAGGTTTTGTTTGAGAATGGATAGAAAACAGCTATAAAAAATAAATTATTCGTTACATTCATTCAAATAGCGTAAAATGACACATAACCTCAAAACTTTGATCATAAATATCTTCGTAACTGTGACTTTCCCCGGGGAGGGGAAAGCACCCCTTTCCCTCGTTGCTCTCATCCCTTCAATCTTTATATCAAGATGCGAGTTTCAGATGCAGTTTTAGATTCCAAAAGACTTTATTTAAAAACAGAGTATTCAATAAGATTTAGGCGGAAAATGGGTTGATATAGAGTTTAAGATAGAATTTCCTTTTTTTTTCTCGACAGCTTACTCCTTTATTTTGGTTTGGTTAGGTTAGGTTAGACTGGGGAACAAAATTACGCTCGCTGGTCACGGAAGCGGTCGGCGAACGCGGTGCATTTAATACACAAATACCTAATTGATTTAGGGTATTAAAATTGCGTTTGTAATCATCATTACATAGTATAAAACAAAGTCCCTTACCACGTCTGTCTGTCTGTCTGTTCGCGATAAACTCAAAAACTACTGAACGGATCTTTATGCGGTTTTCACCAGTGGATAAAGTGACTAGCGAGGAACGTTTTGGTATATAATTTGTTAAGGATTGTTTTATAATCAGGGCGGGACAACGTTTGCCGGGCCCGCTAGTAATTTCTAAATTGGAAAATGGGAATGATAATGAAAAATCAATAGTAGATAAGATACCCAACTATACATTTTAATTCCAATCTGTGTATTAAAGGACGGAATAAATAATAAATACAATCATTCAGATAATAGACGCATTTTAAAGACTGAGCACATGATTTATTTCAAACGTTCAATAATTTTGAAATGAGCCATGGGTGCCGCCGTAGTGGCCGTGGATGTTCTGCCCAGCGGCTTTCCATTTACCTCTATTCCGCGGCCGCGCGCCGGCTGTAATGCGACATGCGATAAATGGATGAGAAAATTTGAGGCATTGGAAAAAAGTTTCACTTTAAAACAAATATTAACCCATTGTCATATTTTTTATACGTTTTAAAAATAAGATTTTCCCTGCATAGAGGCTCGAAGAGGTATCCCGAACGTATTTCTATTCAGCAACATTAAATTTACTTTGTAAATCGATATCCTTTTACTCGTGATTTACTTTAAGTGATGGATACAAGCGAATCTTAAGTAACAAAGAAGGTAAGATTACAAGGCATGTTCTTGTTACTGACAGGTAAGCGAGCGATATGGTTTATTCCACTTATGTCTTCTTTATTATTTTTATATTAAAACTACTTTTCTTTACACTTTTTATTGTTATTATTTTAATATGTAAAACTTAATTGTATAGTATTCAAAATAAATACTCCTTCGAATATTAATGTACCTATAAACATTTAAACATATATACAAAATATAATGGTTATATTATTTTCTTTACAAATATATTGTAAACGCAGCATTAAATGTTTTAATTTTATTTTTTCATTTTTAAATTATAATTGACTATAGCACAGTTGTGAAATTTCGAATGCTGTCTTAGCTTTGCCAGCTAGCTAAGCTTAACAGCTTAGAATATATGTAAATACAATTAAAGTATTTGTTTTGTGTTTGGTATAAATTCTGTTGTGGCTGAACCGTTATTAACGAAACTGTCAAAGATCGGAGATAGATAATAAATTTTCATTGCAATGTAGTCTATGTATCATTTAAACAGTAATGAAAAAATTTAACACAGGTAATTTAAAATGCGTAAACACGTTACAAGGGGCAGTAGATGTCAAAATTACTATTAAAAATGATCACAATTATATTAGATAAAATAAATAATTCTCATGAAAAAATTAAATAATTTTCAGCTTCGGCTTGGCCACAATATCACTTGATATTAGAGGGTAAGAGTGGTTTTGAATTTCAGTTGCCAAAACATACCTATACATACACCTACACCTAATATACCTGCAGATTTATAACTTGCAGACTAGCAACCAAAAAAACTCTGTCACATGCTATGATTTCCTCGCAAAGTTTTCCTATGTCGATCGATGCGGAATCCAAACTCGTTAAACACTGAGGCTCTTCAACATCTAGAATGAAAAAAAAATTGGTTTGCTTTATGAGGGATTGATATTGTACCATTTCAAACGTTAGATAAGAGAGCTCTACAAGATAAGAAATATTTTTACTTAAGCGTTAAAGGATCAATACACAAAGTAACAAAGAGAACAAGATTTAAGTACCTGTTTTATATAAAAACGACTGATATTGCTCGACTTAAAGGACATTACATTAATTCGTGTATTTTTGTTTAACTATTTGTTTAGCGGGACGTAAACACGACGGATGCAAGTGGAGTAAACTTTATTTTTATTATATTAGGAAATATATTGTTTTACAGAGATTTTTCTTTGTTTGTATATTTATTTACTACTAGCCTCAGCCGGCGTCTTCATCCGCGTGAAATAGTTACTTTGGGCTAACGCTAACATGTAGCGGAAGCTCTCAAGAGAATAAAAAAACCCGATTTTGAAACATTCTTCATTAGTGCTCCGCTGCTATTGGTCTTAGCGTGATGACATATAGCCTATAACCTTCCTCGATAATTGAGCTATATAATACTGTAAAATACTATAAAAATAATGCTTGACAATTATAGAGGGTCATAAGCAGTCCGTATTCTGTTGTCAAGCTTAATAATATATTTGAAATTCGATCCTGTTTCATTATCCTAACAAGTAACTATACCCCATTTAATATCGCATCATATATCAGTTTATTACAGTTATAAATGATAACAAATGTGGAATACGAGTAAACAGTGACAGAAATTTATACTGTTTTCTTTGAGATAATTTCACAAAGGGTTCACACAATGTGCAATTTAGTTACCGATCTAGATCACTGCGTCAGATAGACAAGTCGTGAGCCCTACCCTCGGTCACTTATGCGTTGGCTATCTGCTATTGAACTTGGATTTATCGCCTTAATAATATTACATTCTACAATCAAATATTAAAAAAAAACAGGGTGTGTCGTAAAGATACACGATAATAGTGAAAATTTTCTATTACATGGAAACATTTTAATTGATAAAGATACAATAAAAAGCTAACATCACGCGTTGTAACCAGGCGATCACCCATCCAAGTATTGATTGCACCCGACAACATTGGTGACCGGACAAGAAACGGTGTTTTTAACACTCTACCCGACACATTGCTTATCCCAACAATTTTTTGTCACACAAAAAGGCTTCCGTCAGCATTTCATTCCATCTCCATTTTCATTACTCGATGCTAGAAAAAAAAATAGAATTATAAAAATATCTATCTATCTATACTATAATAAAACTGTAGCAAGGTCAAATCTGTACATTAAATATTTTTTGAAAATTTTGATCGGGGCAGTCTTTGTTATCAATATAGAAGCCAAAAATAATCTTTTTACAATTTTTGTCTGTCTGTCTGTCTGTCCCTGTGAACACGCATCACTCTGAAAGTACTGAACCGATTTTGACGAAACTTGGCACAGTGATAACTAATATTACGAGATTACATCTAGGATACTTTTTATCTCATAAAACGCAAGGGATTCTCCAGGATCTGCCTGTTTGTCTGTCCCTTTGAACACGTACCACTCTGAAAGTACTGAACCAATTTTGACGAAATTTGGCACAGTGATAACTAATATTACAAGGTTACATCTAGAATACTTTTTATCTCATAAAACGCAAGGGATTCTCCAGGATAACGGACGAAAGTCAAAAATTTGTAGTTAATGAAATTTTTGACGGATTTTGGTAAATTTTCATTGTGCTATATATAGCAGACAGATTAGCTAAAAAGATAAGCTATATTTCCCTAAGCTACTTTAAAAAAAAGTACCAAAAAAATTGATCTCCGGGATTCGAACCGTCGGCTCCAGCGGACCATATAATGTCCGGTAGGTTATAACTGAGCTACGGCTATATGAGATTTCTATGCGTAATTATCGACCTCATATGAAGAAAATGTGTGTAAACGAAACTGTCACTTATATGTTGTTACATTTATTTTATTGTATAAAAAAATGTTTGCTAAACAAAGGTGACAAGATTTTTTCCTAAAACATAAACCTAGATAATAGTTACATTGCATTGTAGAAGATGAATCTCAACTAGAGTTCTATCAGTACGTGTGTTGTTTCGATATTTGATAAAATTAGTTTTCTAAATGTTGTTGAGTCTTGAAGTAGTTGGGTTCAGGTTTGTGAATCTAAGATTAAAATAAATCAGTTGAGGTGTATGCAGTTATTTTTTTTTTCTCGAACTGACCACGGTATTGACCTAGCAAGGTCTTAACAGCTTCACCGGACTACTGTTTGCAGTTACTATGTTGTATTTATACTAATATTATAATGAGTGGTAAAGTTTTCGAGGAATGCTTGGTACCTACTACTGGTCCGATTTCAAAAATTCTTTCACTGTTAGAAATGTATATTATCCCAAGTTCAGTATCTCAGTAAAAAAGGTGGTTTGTATGTCAAAAGTAAAATAAATGTGACCAAATTAAAATTGAATGGAGATTTCACGTATACTTTACAAATTCTTATAAAACAAACAACTAAAACAAAATGGAAATTTAATGTAGATAAAGTTCAACTTTTACAATATGTTACGTGATGAAGTTACAAGGGGTACTGGGAAGACATTTATCGGCAATATATGTAATAGGGTGGTTTTTTTTTGCGACTATTTTTTTTTCTTTACTCCATTGACGGAATATCGTTCGAACTATTAAATAAAAAATTCCCACCAAAGGACGGCTCTTAATTCCAATTTTAAGTACTCGCTAAATGAATTTAAAGTTTTCTCATTTAATTAACACGTAAAAATAATGTTTTTGCTTAAAATATTTATAGCTTGGAGACATTTCATCAAAATTCTTTGACCATAGAAAGAAATTGTAGAGGGATCCTTCTTCTTCAAAAGCCCTAGTAGCAAATATTTAATCTTTGATGTATCTGGTCAGTAAAAAAATTTATAGTCGATTTTCACTCAAAAATTGTGGTTTTTCGACTTTTTCTCCAAATCAAAACTTGACGCCAAAATTGCAAAGGACCTCTTTTGAAGAGAATTTAATTTCCTACAAGATAAGATGACAGCCAAGCTCGAAAAATAAATTGTCTTTGAAAAAGATTTGATTAAAGTTAAGAAAACACCGAATTAATCTATTTTATTGCAATTTTTATTTTTGTATTGGATTTTACAACAGAAAAAAAAATATTTAAGGATCAGTAGTATGAAATTAATCTTAATAGTCAGAATAACGATACTTAATATATTTAAACAAAACGCATTAATATTTATTTGAACGTACTTATTGAAACAATTTATTAACTTATGATTTTAATAATTTATAATTAGTGTGTAAAATTGCAATAAAATAGATTAATTCGGTGTTTTCTTAACTTTAATCAAATCTTTTTCAAAGACAATTTATTTTTCGAGCTTGGCTGTCATCTTATCTTGTAGGAAATTAAATTCTCTTCAAAAGAGGTCCTTTGCAATTTTGGCGTCAAGTCAATAGATTTGGAGAAAAAGTCGAAAAACCACAATTTTTGAGTGAAAATCGACTATAACATTTTTTACTGACCAGATACATCAAAGATTAAATATTTGCTACTAGGGCTTTTGAAGAAGAAGGATCCCTCTACAATTTCTTTCTATGGTCAAAGAATTTTGATGAAATGTCTCCAAGCTATAAATATTTTAAGCAAAAAACATTATTTGTACGTGTTAATTAAATGAGAAAATTTTAAATTCATTTAGCGAGTACTTAAAATTGGAATTAAGAGCCGTCCTTTGGTGGGAATTTTTTATTTAATAGTTCAAACGATATTCCGTCAATGGAGTAAAGAAAAAAAAATAGTCGCAAAAAAAAAACCACCCTAAATTATGTAAGTTAATTTTGATCTTCACTTTGATGACACTACTTTAGGTAATGCTGCGAACAGATTCTAGGCTTATTTTAAAAGATTTCTCACATACCAACTGGGTATATGTTTGAGTGAGTCCCTGGATAGTTTGGATTCACGATTGGAAGTGCTGGATAACGCTGCAATAGGGTTGTAGGTTTTTTAAGATTATTTGCGTTTAAAAATACAATTAAAACCGGTAATAACCGATTTGGTGCAGACGAAGTTGCACGGGTCAGCTAGTTTTCTAATAAGGAAGAGATAATTTTTCAAATTTGACTCAATAATTCATAAAAAATTTATGTTACAAAAAAGTAAAAGTTCAATATCTCGAGAAATATTCAAAATCAAAATCAAAAATACTTTATTCAGTTTAGGCCCTAATAAGGCACCTATGAACGTCAAAGACTACCACTGGTTCGGAAAACAACCCAGTCATCGAGAAGAACCGGCAAGAAACTCGATCGGGTACATTTTTTAACATATATTTCCAATACATCATACAATGCTTTTAGTGGATATTGATCCAAGACATTTGGATTAAAACACTTTTATTGTAGAAAATGAAATTTCCTACAAGTGTCACACTACTCATAACATTTCCCCTGTGTCTACAGTTTACAATCATTAATAAAATAACAAAAAAAAAAAGAAATTTCTATAAAATTTGACTTGAGTGAGCTCTTCTGCCTCACCGGTGTGAGTTACAGTTAAGTCGCAATAGGAACTATGATAGAACGCTCAATCCTGAGTAATTCCTGATGTCGAACAGAGACTGAGGTAACTTAAGCATAAAATGCCGCCGAGATAATAAAGGTACTTGGTGATTTTTGTAGGTGGTAGAGCCACGCTGAAGCTATTATTGGTTTCAGCATGAATGGGTCGGCTCGCCCGGGGTAGTACCACCCTCTCATAGAAAATCGATGTGAAGTAACAGTGCTTGCATTGTTGCATTTCGTTAGGTGAGAGCGCCGGAGGCCAACCTCCCCTCTCCTCTCCCCCCTGCCTCCTTTTCCCCCAAACACAGGCTGGCAACGCACTTTCGACTCCCCTGGTGCTGTTAGTGTCTATGGACGGTGGTGATCACTTAAGATCAGGAGACCCATCGGTTCGTTTGCCTGCTATGACATTAAAATAAATACTAACATTTTCTATTTCTTTCTCTCTCTGGAAGAGTACATAGAGTTAATATTCAAGGCTCAAATTTTCAGGCAATCGGACACAGTCACTCCTTTGTACCATTTTGATGCTTATTTGATTGTTTCCTATTGCAACAATTCATTAGTTACATATTGCTAATATTAGAACTATGACTAATGAATGCATCAGATACGAGTACACACATTGGGCACAATTATTTTACCCGCGAATGCTCAAACTATGAACAAGGGAATCGCAAATAAGGATAGTATACTGTATTGAAAAATTACCCATGAATAATCTTTTATATAAGCGGCTAATAAGTGTTTCAAATCAAAAATACTTTATTCAGTTTAGGCCCTAATAAGGCAATTATTAACGTTAAAACTATCACCGGTTCGGAAAACAACCCAGTCATCGAGAAGAACCGGCAAGAAACTCGATCGGGTATATCTTTTTAACATATATATTTCCAATATATCATACAATCGTTTTTAGTGGATGCACAAAGAGGAGTCAATTCCAGACATCACCATCGTTTACCTATTGATCCACTCTATAATAGCCTTTTGACGCCAAAACCCGCTTGACGTGATCGTAACCACAGATCACGCCGCCGTGGTTTGGAGGTAAATTTCGCTCCCGCACACCAGATTAGGCCCCCCTCGGCAGTGGCTCAAGCCTAGGTCCGTTCCCTCGGTGTGGATCCCTTGAGTGCGCTGCTCGCGCGATACAGTGACACAAAATCTTACATCACTGCGACAACATTACACATATCACCTCCACACACGTGCACGCATACACGCTTTCACATGCAAGTGGAAGGGTTTTATTTATTTTTTTCCGTATCAAACTGAAATAGCTTAGAAAATTATCCGATACGAAATATATATAAGAGTTGTTGAAGTATGTATGCTTGGTTCACATATATGTTTCAAGAACTCATATTTGTATGTATGACTAGTTAAGTCGCGAATTGCATGTATCAGATAACAGCCCGAGCAGAGGTCTGCCATGCACCCTTGAGCTAGTTGTCAAATAAAATCGGCTGAGTGCCTTTAGCGCTCGCCTTAGTAGTCCGGTGAAGCTGTTAAGACCTTGCTAGGTCAATAACGTAGTCAGCTTGGAAAAAAAAACCGCTGGACGTGGCTCTTCAAATTGCAGTCCGGCAAATCGGTAACAAGCTTCAGGACTTTATTGTAAAACCTATCACTATTACCTAAAAAAACTATTACTGGTTTTGCTAAGTCCGAAACATGGGACGACCAGTTTGTTACAGTTTCTAGTATTTAGATTATACCGGTCTTTTACTAAATGCAGTTTTTCAAAGTTTAAACGACATGCCACCTCCCATTCGTGGTCTCAAACCAAATTATCATTTTAACAATTTATTATTATTCATCGCATTACAATTAGCAAACTCAAAAATGTAACTAACTTGGTTCAGCAAATGTAAGTGATGATGACTTATTTGACAGCGTAGTCGGACACAGCATCGATGGACGTAGGTTCGAATCTTAGTAACTTACTTATCTTAAAGGTTTACAATATCATTTATTCAGTTGTAAGTCTAGTGTCATTCCGTATGTGTGTTCGTAGATACAGGCTTTGTCAGAATATCAGCCCTGGAACGCTTGGACTTGTATATGCCTGCAGTCTTATACTGACATAAAGGCCTATTTGACTCCATGCAACAATTATTACGCGTCCCTTATAACACTTTATTAATATACTAGCTGTGTCTGTGACTCCGTCCGCGTGGAACCTAATAAAAACAGTACCTAATAAAATCATCTGAAAGTATTAAGTCAATTTACTTATCATATACAAACAGACATTTCTAAAAATGATTGTAATATATTTTATTATTCCAGGGCACCTGCAACAATTTTTTTCACAAAAATGTAGAAAGTACAGACACGTTAGATTTACATTCTTATTATATGCATAGAAGATGTTGGGTGTGAAATACAGGTTTCTTTGTATGCCCAAGAAACTATCTATTCATTCCGGTAGCTGCGTCCGAAAGCCCAGTCATTTTAGACTTAGGCATCATAAAAAATTGTGACGCATCAAATTGCGTGTCGATTGAAAAACGTTAGCTAAGTACCGTTCGAGGCCGATGTCCGTTTAACCCGAGTTCATATTGTTTTTTACCCACTAAAACTAAACTTCTGTGTCTATTTACCTTCACGGGTAATGACTTCATTAAACAAACAAATTAGTGCTCGCAAATTAGTTTTAGTCGGATGCGTGAAATTACGTGTTCTAAACAAAACTACCTATACCCATGGTTCCGTACGCATTTATTATGACTAAGTAATGCAATTTAAAAGTAAAATTAAAGTAAAATTCAATATTACATAAGCTGGTATGTCGTAGTATCACCTATTAGCGAAGTATAGTAAAATAGATAGTATGAAAACCTATTCTATAAAAACTATTGCAACTCTATGTGTGCTTTACTGCGTGTATATCGGAGAGTGTTTTGACGATCTTTTCTATATGGTGCCCTCATCGCCTTTCCAAATTCGCAACTTTCAGGCCGGCATGACAGCGGCGACTAGCGATGATTTTTTTCTTTCTCCGCTCTCCTTTTTTTTTGTTGTGTTCTGCTTTTCTTCTCCATCACATCACATTCACTCCCCTCACATAAAAAAAAAAAAAAAAAAAAACACTCCTTGGTGGCTGGTTGCTCATCTACATACCCTAAAGCCCAACATAATGGCGATAACCGTACGATTTTCGAGAAGCTAGCATGCGTGTGTACTCAGTTGCCTAGTACGATGTCCCCACGGGGTTATGACATGGGGCTCTGCAAAAAGAGATAAAATTTGCTGTTTAAGGTCAGCAAAACAACGGTAATGCCCCTGGTGTTGCAGTTGTCTATCGGCCACGGTAGCCATTTAACATCAGATGGACCGTCTACCAGTTCGCTGCTCTTTGGAATAAAAAAAGAAAACATTTAGTTCAGCCAAATTTCATAGTGAGCTTTCAAAAGGTGTTAAAAAAATATTAATCTTCTATGTTCTTATCTGTACCAATATTAGTTTGTATCTTAACACTTTCTATTTACTTCTGCCAAAAGTAATAAATCAGTAGCAATTAATATTAAAATAACAAAGTCCTTTCGTGAGTATCTGTGTGGGATTATAAAGTAGGTAATGGATTTACTTAGATTGCTTTGTTTTCGAACTGACTAACGTTGTTATCCTGACAGGCCTTTACAGCTTAAAAATGTTTAAATCGAATCAAAATCAAAAAGACTGTATTCAATGTAGGTCCTGAGAAGGCGCATATGAACCTCAAAGCTTCCACCGTTTCTGAAAAGAACCCAGTCATCGAGAAGAGTCGGCAAGAAACTGCCTTTATGGCTGCCTCGACTTTTTAAATAGGATTTATTACTTAGTAACAAAGACTCAACGTATTGTAGTGTATGGTAATAATATATAATTATTACATTAATATCGTTGATCTGTATTATACATAACAATAAAAAAACAAACGTAATAATTTTATTTGAGAGCGAAAAAAACTTTCCAACAAAATTGTTTAGTTGCTCGTTAAATTTTTCATATAAGGTATTGTGGATGGAGGAGCAAACGAATTACTCGTCATGCGACTTGAATTCTAATCTCAAATAGCTATACAACTTTACGACGTGGATTCACTCGTGATTGTTTTAATTTTTCATACACATACAGTTTATATGTACAAATAAAACTAAAGTTTTGTTGTCTGTCCAGACCTTTAGTGGTGTACCTCTGTGACTCGAGCATGTCATCTTTTTGAAGACAGGATGAAATGATTAAATTTATTGTAGCTAGCTGTGTCCATGACTTCATCCGCTTGGAACTTACTGCAAACAGTGATTAATTAAGGCATCTCAGTGTATTAAGTCCATTTACTTATCTACTTTTATCTCGTACTTAAGGCGCGTCGTCATTAAAATTACTATTTTTTTTTGATAGAATGAACCCATTTTAATGAAACAAAGACTAAATATTACTTGAAGATATGCATTATGATTTGTAAGGCAAGGTTTTATCGTGAACGTAGTACTTTAGTAGTGATGCGTGTTCAAACAAACAGACAGACAGATGTTTATAAAAATTATTGAAATGTATAATGGTACTTACTTATTCCTAGACACCTGCAAAATTTCTTCACAAAAACCTACAAAGTACAGACACGTTATATTTACATTCTTGTTATATGTATAGATAAAGATCGGGTATGTCATTCAAACAATTGAAAATCTATTGTAACTATAAATACCACGCCGCGTTTCATTATCACGCTCTCCGAATACTAGACTTCTACAGTGGAAGATACTTTTCACAGTATTTACCTATGGTACATATAAATTCGCTTTCCTCTAGTGATTGTAGTAAAGATAATATTTAACAATTTAACTTAAAATGAGTAAAAGGTTTACAGAAGTTAATTGTAAGAAGCCCACAATAGCTTTAAGTGAAACTTGACGTCCGTCATACTTGTCAGTCGTCCTGGCAGATTAAACTGCACAGTTCCATGTGGTGGAGGCACATTGTGCCCATGCTATTCTACGGTTTAGGTGAAGTCTAACACCCACTCCCCCTTTGAGGGGTCTACCATCTTTGACCCTCAGATCGCAATCGGAGCCCCGTGTTGTTACAATTTTATGTATGTTATTCAAAAAATTAAAATTATATTTTCTTCCTTAAATAAAATGTATATAGTCATTTCAAAGACCTATGTTCAAAATTCTATACATAAACGCACAGACAAACAGTTAATCAACAATGATACATAAACAAAACCAAGTACAACGACGGTAAAATAATAAGGTTCTAGTAAAAAAACCAGTTGTTCGACAAGTTGCAACATTTTTGTCGTATCTTCCAGAAAGATCATCAGAAACATCGCTCACAGTCGAAATACAACTTTTATATTCAATCTCAGAATTTTGCATTGAATTTATTAATACAGTAGCATATGTACGTGGTTTCGTTCACACAAAAACGGTTTTTTATTTCACGGGAACTTCGTGGTTTTACAAATTAAAAAAAAAAGTGTGTGTGTACTTACGTACACGCATTAGAAGCTGTACTTCTTTGGCGTAACAGGATAAAAATCGTTTGTAGAAAAAACGACACTAACAATAGAAAAAAGGTATTTAATACATTGAAAGTTTTAATACAAAGAAATACCAACAACAAATACAAAGAAACAAAATGTTGACTATAGCTAACTTCAGGGTGTCGGTTTTTCGTGACGGTGTGCGCGGGCATCGTAAAAATTTACGCTCATAATTTTTCCCTAACGCGCCAAAAGAAGTATAACTTCAAAAGTCTTCTAATGACTTTAATTTACCTCTGTTAAAATATATCATTATTGTGTAGTACCTATGGAAAAACATAATTATATGTAACTTAATTTATACTCTATTAAATCCTCTATCTATATTAATATTGTAAAGCTAGAAGGTTTGTATTAATCTCAGGAACTACTGGTCCGATTTTAAAATTATTTCAGTACTGAATAGCTCATTTATCGAGGGAGGATATAGGCTACTCACCACACTAAGACCAATAGGAGCGGAGCACCAATGAAGAATGTCTTAAAATCGGGTTTTTTTTCCTTTTGAGAGCTTGCGAACGAAGTCGTGGGCAGAAATTAGTTTACCAATAAAAGTCTTATGAAAATTGGTTAATCCGTTCCGAAGATAAGCTTGGACAAACAAAAGACATTTACATTTTATTTATATGTTAGATTATAATCTATAATATGTATATTGTAAACATAAAAAAAAAAAAAAATGTTAGTTATAATCTATAATATGTATATTGTAAACAAAAACATAAATTCTATAACAAAACAGATAAATATGAAATTCAATAAAAGAATCACAAAATTCATTTGAAAACATAATAAAAATTATTAACAAACTTAAAAGCTTTTATAAGAGTTAATTATGATATCATAGATCAACCCTCCAATAGCCGTGCCTATTAATATATCGTTAAATATCAAAGGCGGATCGAAATGACCCATAAAAAAAGCCAGTCGAATAAATAATATAATGTATAACTCAAACAAATGGGTCGTATTATTACCGCATTATTCAAACTCTCAACCCTTGGAGGAAGTATTAAGTGTCAAACATAATAGTTACGATGGTTGGGAGCATAGTGTACGTTTCCATTGATTTACGGTTTTGTTTTATAAAGGAAAAAGTATGTGGGTCATAGTTATAATACAGTTTTAGTTAAAATTATAAGTGACATGATATTATAAAATACCTTATTCAATTTAGGTCCCGAGAAGGCATTTTTGAACATCAAAACTACCACTGGTTTGGAAAACAACCCAGTCAACTAGAAGAATCGGTAAGAAACTCGATCGGGGTTATCCATGTAACGTGCATTGTTACATAGTATAAAACAAAGTCACCTACCGCGTCTGTCTGTCTGACTGTTCGCGATAAACTTAAAAACTATTAAACGGATTTTCATGCGGCTTTCACCAGTAGATAAAGTGATTCATTAAGAAGGTTTTAGTACATAATTTGTCAAGGATTTTTTAATAGTCAGAGCAGGATAACGTCCGCCGGGCCCGCTAGTATTTTTATAATAAGGCATGAGACTTCAGACGTTTTTAGCGAATGTACAGAGAGGTGTACTTATCCGTCTTCTACCACACCATCTAAGTTTTCCCACATAGTAAATTTGTTAAAGTGATCCTGCGGTGTCTGACAGTTAAAATTATTTATTTATATATAATTTTATTTTTGGCAACCAATCTTCCGGATTATTACTGCCATTGTCGAGAAGGTAATAATATTACAAGTTTCTTGCGATAAATTCAACATTCTAACAAGATAGTGGTCTCCCTTGTTAGAAATTTCCAGAGAGTTTTTGTTGCATCTCAGAATTCATGCTGCATGGTATAATTTTCCATCCACTTGTGCACAATAACCGAACTATATTACGTAGAATGCCACCAATACTACAAAATACAGAGTTAAATAACACAAGATTATGAATAAAATATAACATGACAGATAGAGAGATACTACATGAAAAACTAAGATCCCGGCAAAAACTCACAGTTAAAAGTAATGTTACAGTTACAAGATATAAAAAAGTGCGTGTGTACTTATGTACACGCGTTAGAAGTTATACTTCTTTGGCGTAACAAGATACAAATCTCTTCAAAAATTTTATCTTTCGCCTTATTCTACGTTTGTATAAAAAACGACACTAACAATAGAAAGAAGGTATTTGATACATTGAAAGTTTTAATACAAAGAAATACAAACAACAAATACAACAAATAGAAATTCAAGGTGTCGGTTTTTCGTGACGGTGTGCGCGCGCATCGTAATAACATCAGGGTGTCGGGTTTTCGTGACGGTGTGCGCGCGCATCGTAATAACTTCAGGGTGTCGGGTTTTCGTGATGGTGTGCGCGCACAACGTAATGACTTCAGGGTGTCAGTTTTTTGTGACGGTGTGCGCACGCATTGTAATAACTTCAAGGTGTCGGTATTTCGTGACGGTGTGCGCGCGCATCGTAAAAATTTACTCTCATCATTTTTCCCTACCGCGCCAAAAGAAGTATAATTTAAAAAAAATATTGTGTCATGTATTAAACTAAAACTATGTTATAATAATTTTAGATAAATTATACAGTGTTATGGAAACAGTCAAACACAACAATAGCCCATATGAATACGTACATCTTTGAATCCACATGGGTGATCCTTGAAGCTTTCCATTATTATTAAATCCATTCCACTGATCCTGGATGAACGAAACTATGAATTTTAATCGAATAATTATTTCGTTCAAATACCAAGTCATCTGTTGTAGCTCTTAAAAATATTTGTTTTAATAAAAAAATGGCGTCAAGTTTTATTTTATATTAGTTGGTGCCTGTGACTTGCTTCTTGGTGTAATCTGGATTTTCTTCTATTTTAATTGTCGTTTTGTCCTTATTGCTTTTCTATCTCTTACTAGCGTGCCCGGCGAATAGTGTCCTGCCTTGATAATAAATAAAAATCCTAAAATACAACTGCAGCGCCACCTACCGGACCCATTTGTGAATATAAATTATTATTGAAACCACCTGAACACACACAAAAAAAAATCATCAAAACCTGTCCAGCCGTTTAGCAGGAGTTCAGTCACATACATACAGACAGAAGAATTATATATGTAAAAATAGGTTTTAACGTTTGATCACAACCTTATTTGGTATTAAATGACGATATAGTTTAAGACAGTAAGCACGCTAGACCTAGTGTAGGACTGGCTCTCAAATGCAAAAACCCTACAGTAGAAATCCTACCTAATGTAGAAATCCTAAGAAACTACTTTTATTAGGATTATAACATATATAGATGGAGATCTATTTTAAGTTAATATTATCATTACTGCTTATACCTTGAAGAAAATCTAAAATATTAGTTAAGATAATACTCCAAAAATCCATCATACGTTAATTCCTATTAAAATCGGTTCAGCCATTCGGGAAATTCCGATACAATATACACATAAGAATTATTGAGATGCTTGGTACACATATATGTTTCAAAAACTCATATATGTACGAATATGTAGCTTAACTTAGGTTACCTGAGATAGATCGCAAATTGCATGAATCAGACAACAGCGAAGCCGAGGTGTGCCGTGCACACTGGAGCTAGTTGCCCAAATAAGATCGGATGAGTGCCCTAAGCGCTCGCCTTAGTAGTCCGGTGAAGCTGTTAAGACCTTGCTAGGTCAATAGCGTAATCAGTTCGAGAAAAAAACTATTTGGGAAATTTGCCCACACAAATAAGAGGCACAAAAATTTTATAGATTATTTTCTGGCTAACGTTTTATTTTCTGACAGCTCATGTACCAGTTACTCTTCATTGAGCACGGTGTTTAAGCCGACAGAGTCAGTATAAAAAAAAAATGGGTTTTTTTAAAATCATTATTACATTCCGAAATATCCCGTCAAAACTGTTCACTGCTGGGATTAAAGTAGAAATTCTAAGAAACTACTTTTATTACTAGATAAAATATCACCTTTAGAGTTAAATCGTAATTGAAGTCGCTCCAGTTTTCCACTTTTTTTTTCTCCAAACAACGGGTCGCCCTGGTCCATTTTAACACCTTCCCTAATTCCGTCTTATCTTATTTTTAAGGTTAAATACAAAATGGTACCATTATATTCGGGACGCGGTCAATGGGGCCCATAAATATGTCATCGGCCCGATTGTGTGCCAGTGGGCCGTTTTGACTCGACGTGAGCGCCGTAGGGTTGACTGAGTTTAAATGCCGTTTATTTTGATTTACGACATGCATTTAGTTTAATGTTTGTTTTACTACGGTTTTATTTTAAACGATTGCTTGTAATTCTGACTTGTTATTTCTATATTTACCCCGCGTATATTTGCAATCTATCTTATTCTTGTACTAGCTGACCCGTGCAACTTCGTCTGCACCAAATCGGTTATTACCGGTTTTAATTGTATTTTTAAACGCAAATAATCTTAAAAAACCTAAAACCCTATTGCAGCGTTATCCAGCACTTCCAATCGTGAATCCAAACTATCCAGGGACTCACTCAAACATATACCCAGTTGGTATGTGAGAAATCTTTTAAAATAAGCCTAGACTCTGTTCGCAGCATTACCTAAAGTAGTGTCATCAAAGTGAAGATCAAAACTAACTTACATATATTGCCGATAAATGTCTTCCCAGTACCCCTTGTAACTTCATCACGTAACATACTGTAAAAGTTGAACTTTATCTACATTAAATTTCCATTTTGTTTTACTTGTTTGTTTTATAAGAATTTGTAAAGTATACGTGAAATCTGCATTCAATTTTAATTTGGTCACATTTATTTTACTTTTGACATACAAACCAACTTTTTTACTGAGATACTGAACTTGGGATAATATACCTTTCTAACAGTGAAAGAATTTTTGAAATCGGACCCAGTAGTAGGTACCAAGCATTCCTCGAAAACAAAACTTTACCACTCATTATAATATTAGTATAAATACAACATAGTAACTGCAAACAGTAGTCCGGTGAAGCTGTTAAGACCTTGCTAGGTCAATAGCGTGGTCAGTTCGAGAAAAAAAAATAACTGCATACACCTCAACTGATTTATTTTAATCTTAGATTCACAAACCTGAACCCAACTACTTCAAGACTCAATAACATTTAGAAAACTAATTTTATCAAATATCGAAACAACACACGTACTGATAGAACTCTAGTTGAGATTCATCTTCTACAATGCAATGTAACTATTATCTAGGTTTATGTTTTAGGAAAAAATCTTGTCACCTTTGTTTAGCAAACATTTTTTATACAATAAAATAAATGTAACAACATATAAGCGAGTTTCGTTTATACGTATTTTTTTCATATGAGGTCGATAATTACGAATAGAAATGTCATATAGCCGTAGCTCAGTTATAACGTATCGGACATTATATGGTCCGCCGGAGCCGACGGTTCGCATCCCGACGACTTTTTTTTTGGTATTTTTTTTTAAGTAGCTTAGGGAAATATAGCTTATCTTTTTAGCTAATCTGTCTGATATATATAACACAATGAAAATTTACCAAAATCCGTCAAAAATTTCATTAACTACAAATTTTTGACTTTCGTCCGTTATCCTGGAGAATCCCTTGCGTTTTATGAGATAAAAAGTATCCTAGATGTAATCTCGTAATATTAGTTATCACTGTGCCAAGTTTCGTCAAAATCGGTTCAGTACTTTCAGAGTGATGCGTGTTCAAAGGGACAGACAAACAGGCAGATCCTGGAGAATCCCTTGCGTTTTATGAGATAAAAAGTATCCTAGATGTAATCTCGTAATATTAGTTATCACTGTGCCAAGTTTCGTCAAAATCGGTTCAGTACTTTCAGAGTGATGCGTGTTCACAGGGACAGACAGACAGACAGACAGACAGACAGACAGACAGACAGACAGACAGACAAAAATTGTAAAAAGATTATTTTTGGCTTCTATATCGATAACAAAGTCTACCCCGCTAAAAATTTTCAAAAAATATTTAATGTACAGATTTGACCTTGCTACAGTTTTATTATAGTATAGATAAACAAAATGATAGAAGTCAACCATTGTGTGCGCATCATATAAAAACTGCTGGATAGATACTTTAAATTTTTTTTTTCTTACATTTATACCTTGAATAGTTAGTTCTCACTAAAATGAAAATTATCACGATATCTTCATTTAATGCCGTTATAATAGGTTTTTACCTATGAAATTGCCGTTCTGCAGTACTGGCCATTTCAAATCAAAATAATTTTTGTTTGGCTAAGAATTCTAATTTCAAATTAATTTTATTTTAAAAACATGGAATTCTTTTTCCAAAAGTAGTCATTTGTTTATTGATTAGTGTTACATTTTCATCGCATTTCAATATTTTTTGTCATCATGGATACGTTAAAAATTCGAGTAATTATGGAATATGAGTACCGTCGTGGCAGCAACGCGGCACAAGCGGCATGCAACATCAACAACGTTTACGGAGCTATCACTACAAACCAACGCACCACCTGTTATTGGTTTGCTCGCTTCCGTTCTGGGAATTTCGACCTGAAAAATGAACCTCGCGGTCGTCCGAAGACTTTGGTCGACAATGACGAATTAAAGGCGATTGTGGAAGCTGATTATACACAATCTACGGCTGAATTAGCAACAGCTTTCGACGTTAGCGTCAAAACAATATTGGTCCATTTGCGTCAAATTGGTAAGGTAAAAAAGCTTGACAAATGTGTGCCCCACGAACTCAATGATTGCCAGCGCGAAGTACGCGTCGAGACGTGCCTTGCACTGCTCAACAGACACACAAATGAAGGAATTTTGATCCGCATTGTTACCTGCGATGAAAAATGGATTCTGTTTGATAACCGCAAGCGCTCAGCAAGTTGGTTGGATCCTGGTTCAGCACCTAAACAATGCCCTAAACGAAAACTTACCCCTAGAAAAGTGATGGTTACTGTTTGGTGGTCTAGCGCCGGTGTGATTCATCACAGCTTCTTACCAAACGGGGTGAGCATTACTGCAGATGTGTACTGTGAAGAACTGAACACAATGATGGAGAAGCTGGCACATCTCCAACCAGCATTGGTCAATCGCTCGTCTCCGCTGCTCCTGCACGACAACGCGCGACCTCATACTGCACAGCAGACGGTCTCCAAGTTGCAAGAACTGGGGTTAGAAGTTCTCCGTCATCCGCCCTACTCACCAGACTTTGCGCCTACAGACTACTACTTTTTCTAGAATTTGGATAACTCCTTGGCGGGAAAAAAATTCAATACCCGAGAGGCAGTACAAAATGCCTTTGAAGAATTTGTTGCCTCCCGTCCAGCTGATTTCTTTAAGAAGGGCATCAATAAACTGCCACTGCGTTGACAAAGATGCATTGATTGTATGGGTGATTACTTCGATTAATACAAATAAAAATACATGAAAAAAATTCGTTTAAATTTTTTCATACAAAACGGCAATTTCATAGGTTAAGACCTAATATTTTGATTTTTTTTAACAATTACTCGTTCTAATGCTGTTTTCTTGATGTGGAGAATTGGGACAAGCAGTGTGGTGCGCATGAACAGGAAAAGGAAATAAATTTTGTAAACAAAGTATAAATTTGATTTTTTTTATGATTTTCTTCTGTACATAAGATATATTATTAGGATAATAAGCTAGTTACGACTATTTATCCTAATAAATTATTAATCTACTAGCGGGCCCGGCAGACGTTGTCCCGCCCTGATTATTAAAAAATCCTTGACAAATTACATATCAAAACGATCCTCATGAATCACTTTATCCACTGGTGAAACCTGCATAAAAATCCGTTCAGTAATTTTTGAGTTTATCGCGAACGGACAGACAGACAGACGCGGTTGGGGACTTTGTTTTATACTATGTAATGATATATGAGTTTTCATAATTGTAGACATTACAAAATTTAATAATTTAATCGCCATCTAACAAAGAATTATAGTAAAATTAAAATATGCCAATTTTTGTGGTGATCTTTTTTCCCCAATCTAACTTTGACTAGAGTCACAGCCTTCGTATAGTTTTATTTAATACGATTATAATTTTTTTTTATCATGTTCTTAATAAACTTTACTACGTTAATCTGTAAAAATAAATTATGTGGCATCTATTTGGCTAATTCTGTTTTCATTGTGCTTGCAATCATCAGGACAAAGTTTGTATGAAATAAAATCTTTGAAAAATAGCAGAGAAAAGTGAAAAGGATTGGTTAAAAGATCTCCATATAAAATACTGAGATAAACAGAAAGCAGTAGAGATATATTCAAAAATATTGTCAGAATTAACAGATTAATCTAAATAATGTTCAACGGGATCTAACGGGAAGTCTACAAAAATTGCTGATGTTATTTATATATCTGTCAGTCATAAGGCACAGTAACTATTTTTATCTTTCACACATTATCAAAAACTCGTTTATTATTTACAAAGTTATTTTACCAATGTAATATTCATTCTTATTCCATTTAATATATTAATTACTTACTTTGAAAATATATCAGATTTTAAATCTTGAAGACCTTCGATTTTAATGAATTGTAAATGTAAATGAATGAACACTTTATTGCACTTTTGGGTTTGTACACTGGCGAGCTTTACACCATAAGGCATTTTCTTCCAGCTAACCACGGGTATTGTTATTAATGAAAAAGATGTGTAGGTAGTAAATATTTAGAAAAAACAAAATGGTTGCGCCGTTTGTATATATTTGAAATTCCCGCATTATTGTGATCAGATCGCGACACTTTCCCCCTTAATTACGCCTTCCTGGCACATGCTTACGTTCATTAGTGCGTCGAACACGCAACAATCGTTTCCGCGCCGCGTGCTAGAACAGTCTGAATTTTCGCTTGGTCGAGTAAGTAAGAATAAAACTCATCGCTCTGCATATAGTGCGTGCCGACAGACTTTATAAACAATAATTGTTGTGTGAGACCTTTTGAAACTAGACTTTAGTGTCCGTCAGTGTTGTGATGGAGAAAAAACAGTGGAGTGCAACGAAAACAATTGCCTAGCCGGCTAGCCACGTGGAAACTGCAACGCCACGAGGTATGTGCCAAGTTTCCTACCTAGTCTTGTCTCCCTCGTCGTATCTGATCGCAATATAGTTGAGTATCAAATATAGTACCCCCCGCAAATACAGTCCACTTAAATAACATAGAACATCCCCTTCGGAGGCGTCGTGAACGCAACGGCGCCACCACAAAAGAAAAGTGTATAAATATATATATATATATATATATATATCATATAAAATAACAAATATTAATAAAGAACAAAGAGAACCTAAGTTAAAGTTTATTCTAAGGCTTTCAAAAATTTAAACACAATCGTAATAAACCTAGGTGTAATGACCGGTGCCGAAAACTGTAAGGCGTGACTCGGAGTTAATAAAACAGACCATAAACCCTTTTGTTTTGTTCACGCCGTTCCCAAGTTCATTTTAAAGTGAAAGTGAAATCACCCGACGGTCATTGACACTATTCTTTAATATAGACGCGTAGAGGATTGCGTATATTTTTTGTATTTTTCTAGATAATTAGGTCAAGTATTGAGCACCAATTTTTTTAATTGATTTACGATGAGAATTGAATGCAGAATATCCTCTGTAAATATTGTTACTGTATAACTTTCAGCATGTATATTTGTATATACTTTGGTAAAAAATGGAATTGTATTGAATTAATACAAAAGAAATTTTCAAAAATTTTATGCCACAGACGCGGGTAGTGGTCGCAGCGTCTCTTCACACTATGACAGGATGAATAAATTTAATATTATTTATACATGTGTAAAGAAGTCTCCATAATATTGTATTTTCTCACACAATACTGTATAATCCTTCTTCATTTTCCTTGTGGCAAGACTATAAACACCAATTTTACATATCGATTTCCAAAAATATTTTTAAAACCTATAAGAATGCTAATTTTAAGCCTTCTACTTCAATCCAAATGTTGTACGCAGTACGTGATTCGATCGTACAACGAGCTCGGATACAAAAGCACCTCTTTAGACATTTTATACGGATAACTTTTTATCTTTATATATAAATTTCTTCTGTACGTGTGTATGTCACTGAAATCCTCCTAAACGGCTCGACCGATTTTGATGAAATTTTGTGTGTGTGTTCGAGTGGATCCGAGAATGGTTTAGATTCACAATTCGACCCGGTAGATGGCGCTGCGTTTGAATTTTAGATTTTCTTTTTATTATCAAGACAGGGCAACGTCCGCGGGGACCGCTAGTATATATATATATATATATATATATATATATATATAGTAAATTATAATTCAATATTCTATTTAGCTTTTTGTCTTCTAGATTACATTTGTAATTTCTTTCGCATCCTTTAATTTTATTTTTTTTATTGAATTACATGTTAAGTACAGTACATGTTAAGATGTCTGACTGGGGTTGATCTATTACACTACATGAAATCCTTAAAGAAACTAATATATTTACTTGAATTATTATTATATTACATTGCTAAAATAACTTTCTAAATAATAAGTACACGAATTTTTGGTAACTTGTATTTTGCTCTCGAGTTTGTTTAGATATTGTTTCATATATATATATATATATATATATGAATGGATATAATAATAAAGTAAATAAAGTAAATGTATAAAAAATATCGAAGTGTCAAAAAATGAATCCGATAAAACACGTGTCCAAATCGCTTAAAAACTTAGAAGCTATATTGATACGATTCACCAATACAAAGTCGCGACGGATCGCTAGTTTATTGCACTGAAAAGAAGTATCAGGAAATCTTAAATGCATATCAGGTCAACTCATGTATTTAAGTGATTCACGACTCGTGCGTTAGTGTAGTAAGCGAAGTCACGAGTAAAAGCCAGTCAATAAATAAAGTATCGATAAGAAAATCGATTTACTTGTGTAGTTTATATTATATATATTCGTATAGTTATCTTTTACCGTGGGAGTTGGAAGGAAAGACTCGAGTGTTCATATTATAAATCAGACCGAGAAAATAATACAAAGACTGTGAGACTCTAAGCCAAGGATTTGAAGATATTATGATGAATATTAAATTGTTGGAGATCGTTTTTTTTTTTGTGAAGGTTTATTTTTATTCTATCTCGATACAATTACTGTACGTAATTGTTAAAGAGTCTAAACAAACTCGAGAGCAAAATACAAGTTACCAAAAATTCGTGTACTCTTATTATTTAGAAAGTTATTTTAGCAATGTAATATAATAATAATTCAAGTAAATATATTAGTTTCTTTAAGGATTTCATGTAGTGTAATAGATCAACCTCAGTCAGACATCTTAACTTGTACTGTACTTAACATGTAATTCAATAAAAAAAATAAAATTAAAGGATGCGAAAGATATAGAAATTACAAATGTAATCTAGAAGACAAAAAGCTAAATAGAATATTGAATTATAATTTACTATATATATATATATATATATATATATATATACTAGCAGTCGCCGCGGACGTTGTCCTGTCTTGATAATAAAAAGAAAATCTAAAATTCAACCGCAGCGCCACCTACCGGGTCGAATTGTGAATCTAAACCATTCTCGGATCCACTCGAACACACACACAAAATTTCATCAAAGTCGGTCGAGCCGTTTAGGAGGGTTTCAGTGACATACACACGTACAGAAGAAATTTATATATAAAGATAAAAAGTTATCCGTATAAAATGTCTAAAGAGGTGCTTTTGTATCCGAGCTCATTGTACGATCGAATCGCGTACTGCGTACAACATTTGGATTGAAGTAGAAGGCTTAAAATTAGCATTCTTATAGGTTTTAAAAATATTTTTGGAAATCGATATGTAAAATTGGTGTTTATAGTCTTGCCACAAGGAAAATGAAGAAGGATTATACAGTATTGTGTGAGAAAATACAATATTATGGAGATTTCTTTACACATGTATAAATAATATTAAATTTATTCATCCTGTCATAGTGTGAAGAGACGCTGCGACCACTACCCGCGTCTGTGGCATAAAATTTTTGAAAATTTCTTTTGTATTAATTCAATACAATTCCATTTTTTACCAAAGTATATACAAATATACATGCTGAAAGTTATACAGTAACAATATTTACAGAGGATACTCTGCACTCGATTCTTGTCCTAAAAAAAATTGGTGCTCAATATTTGACCTAATTATCTAGAAAAATACAAAAAAATATACGCAATCCTCTACGCGTCTATATTAAAGAATAGTGTCAATGACCGTCGGGTGATTTCACTTTCACTTTAAAATGAACTTGGAAACGGCGTGAACAAAACAAAAGGGTTTATGGTCTGTTTTATTGTTTTACAGCTTTCGGCACCGGTCATTACACCTAGGTTTATTACGATTGTGTTTATATTTTTGAAAGCCTTAGAATACACTTTAACTTAGGTTCTCTTTGTTCTTTATTAATATTTGTTATTTTATATGATTATATTATATTATGATTTTAATGCGACCATGATGTATAATATCCTAAATACTGCTAGTGTTTAACCTTTATTCTGGTATATATTAGTAGACGTAAGGATCGTGAAGTATGACAGATAGAAACTTATAAATAAAAGTTTCAACTCGTCGACGTTATGAAAATAAAATGTTTCCAATTTCATGTATGTGAAAACGTCTTTAGACGCATTTAGTGGTATTTTTTGGCAGTAGATAAACTTATGATTTCGCGTCATGACATGTAAGCGTGATCGATCGTATTGCGCTTGTGTGGCTTGTATCAGACTAGCGACGCGCATAAGTTATAGGTTGTAGAGCCACGCCGAAGCTATCACTGGTTTCAGCATGAATGGGTTGGTTCGCCCGGTGTAGTACCACCCATTCGCAGAAAACCGACGTGAAGTAACAGTGCTTGCATTGTTGCGTTTCGTTCGGTCAGTGAGAGCGCCGGATAACCCACCTCCCCCCTTCCCCACTCCCTTCACCCAAACACAGGGTGGCAACGCACTTGCGACTCTTCTGGTGTTGCAAGTGACTATGGACGGTGGTGATCACTTAACATCAGGTGACCCGCCTGTTCGTATGCCTCCTATAAGAAAAAAGTATAGTGGCCGGTCTATATCTAATACTTGTATTTTGTACTGAGATTGTGCAGCTCATCATATGTTTGATTATTCAATAAACCCCCCCCCTTAAATCTTTTCTTCGTTCCCAGTAGATGAGTGATTCTAGAAGGTTTTGTATATAATTGTCAGGATTTTTTATAGTCAGGGCGGGACAACTCTCCGGGCCCCTGAACCTGATTAAAAATGTGTGTAATTATTACTGGAAGTGACAATATATGTAAAAACCAGATTTATGGTAATAATTTCAATAGGTATAAAAATTATCAAATTTAAATTAATTTATTTGCAATTTCAAAAGAGAACACAGATATATTGTTTAGTTTACACCTTATGAATGCCTCGATTTTTTGAAGTTATACTTCTTTTGGCGCGTTAGGGAAAAATGATGAGAGTAAATTTTTACGATGCGCGCGCACACCGTCACGAAAACCCGACACCCTGAAGTGAGCTATAGTCAACATTTTGTTTCTTTCTATTTGTTGTTTGTATATCTATGTATTAAAACTTTCAATGCATTAAATACCTTTTTTCTACTGTTAGTGTCGTTTTTTCTACAAACGTAGAATAAGGCGAAAGATAAATTTTTTTAAAAGATTTTTATCTTGTTACGCCACAGAAGTATAACTTCTAACACGTGTGCATAAGTACATACACACTTTTTTAAATTGATAACATTAAAGCCTGTCAATGGCTATCAAACAACTTGAAGCGATGATCTCTTAGTTAACCTGTCGGACACCCTTAAATCCTTTCAGCTGAGTCGAAATTTTTGGTGAAGGAAAACATCGTGCACCAAACCACGTGCAATCCATAGCATTGGTGTAACAACAACATACAACGTGCTCTAAGATAGTAAGCACGCTAAACCTAGAGAAGACTGGCTCTCAACTACAGCTGCCGGAACACGGCAACAGGGCGCTTGGTTAGAGATTTCCAACTTGAAGGTAGTAAGTAGCTAGGTTAGACTTGAAAAACACACTACAATCATGCTATGGCTTCATGGTTTCCTTCACTGGAAGCTCCGATTCAGATGTAAGGATTCGAACCTACGTTCATCTACGGCTATCAACTAAGCCATCCTTATGAATTTATATTTTACCAATGGGTCCGGCGGACATTGTCATGCCTTGAAAACAAAAAAAAACCTAAAAGTCAACCGCAGCGCCACCTACCGGGTCCAATTGTGAATCTAAACCATTCTCGGATCCACTGGAACACGCACACAAAATTTCATCAAAATCGGTCCAGCCGTTTAGGAGGCTTTCAGGGACATACACACGTACAGAAGAAATTTATATATAAAAATTTAACATGGATAAAGTCCGAGGAAGCTGCTAGTATATATGTAGTGTAGTATATATAGCATTTGAATTGGAAATTAAAATAAGTTGCGAGTTTCAAAGCCTATAGTTATCACTCGCAACGCAAACCGTGTCAAAATCGTCTAAGATTGCTTGCTGGATTCAATAATACGTTTCCTTATCTTATCTTATTATTACTACCTTACTTACTACCTTACTACCTATATCTTACCTTATCATTCCTTATCTTAATATATACAAGGCTTTCATCAATCTATCACGAGTTGGACATTGCAATGTATTTATTATATTCAATTGATAAAACACATTTCCAAGTATAAATATAAAACCGGTCGTGGAGTCAACTTGGCTGCGTTGTTCCAACGTTTCTATGGTTTGATTTAGATAATTTATTTATCTATTGTTTACAAGTTAAACAATATATATTTCTGAAGTATATTTTAAGAAGTTATGATCTAGTGGTTTGACTGGTGGAATATCAACGATGTCCGTAGGTTCGAACCTCAGGATGTACCAACGAAATTTTCGGAATTCATGGACATTCACTAATTTAAATTTAGTAACACTATCGGTTGATGGTGAAGGAATACCTCATGAGGAAACCCGAACCTGAGAAATTCTTGTATGTGGGAACCGGAAAACAAAACTGTACGTCGTGGGCTGGCGTGGTGTTTATGCTCATACCTCCCTCAAGGGAAGAGGCCTATGACCCTGCAGTGTGTCTCTTACAAGCTGATGATGAACATATTTTTGCTCCAGAGTCGCCATAATTCAGTTAACAGTACTTCTGGGTGACTGATTACGTAAGACGCCGAACTAAATGAATCACTGTATCAAGTTTATGACAACATATCTATGTTCATATTATAATGCCGAAGAGTTTGTTCGCTTGAACGCGATAATCCCAGGAACTGCTGTTCCGATTTGAAAAATTCCTTCAGTGTTACAAAGCTCATTTATCGAAGAAGGTTATAGGCTATATGTCATTACGCTAAGACCATTAGGAGCGGAGCACCAATGAAGAATGTTTCAAAATCGGGGTTAACGTATGCATTATTTAAAAATATTTTCACCTTCTACGTAAACGAAGTCGCGAGTTAAAGTTATCATTAGCCCAACGTAACTATTTCATGCGGACGAAGTCGAGGGCAGAAGCTAGTATATATATAAACGGATACAAATATACCCCATTTAGTACCCATATAGTATAGATACCAGCTGATTCTAGAATGTGACGCCCCTATGCAAGCTAATATCTCGTATATTTTAACTTATGTATGGGAGTTTTTAACTGGATTATACTAGCGTCTGCCCGTGACTGCGTCCGCGTGGAATAGTTACTTTGGGCTAACGCTAAAAAAACTCCGACTTTGTAATATTCTTCAATGGTGCTCTACTCCTATTAGTCTTAGCGTGATTATGATATATACTCTATAAGCTTCCTCGATAAATGAGTTATCTACTACTGAAATAATTTTTCATATCGGACCAGTAGTTCCTGAGATTAGCGCGTTCAACCAAATTCTTCAACTCTATAATATTAGTATAGATTCATAACTTTGATTATTTGACTGTATATTTTGTAACGTTGGTGTTATTTTACGTTCGGTTATTGCGTACGAGTGAAATGGATGAGAAAAATAATACCATGAAGTATGAACTATGAGATGTCATAAGAACTCACTTGGAAACTAACAAGGGTTCCAAGGTTCCATCTTGTTAGAACATTGAAATAATCACAAGTGACTTTTAGTAATACTACGTGGAGATGTTCATCAGAAAAAAATATCGATATTTTTATTGATACGATATATCGAACATACATATCGATATTTTCGATATATCGAAAAGAGTTCTTATTTCATTGCTCGATACTAAGAGGTAACTAAAAGGAGGAATAAGTAATAAGCCTCTATGGAGAATTAAATATGCAACCAGTGTTAGGATACGTTCTATTTTTTTTTATAAATATCCGTATATCTAATTTAAGCCTTCCATAAATACTACAATCATGGAAATATTTAGAGGAACGCAAAAAAGGTAGAACAACAGAAAATATTTCCTTATTTCGTACTGTCTATATAGCCATTATTATACCAGTATGATGTAATTTGAGAAAAAAAGATTTTGAATAGAATTTTACTTACGACTTTAATTTGTTTTTTATTTTGCTATATGTTAATTTCTTTGATATCGAGTGTTTTTGCTGCTTTTTAGAGATTACTAAGTTACTAAATTACTAAGTAATATGATTACTATTTTGTTCATAATATATTATATTATTGAGTAGTTTCCATAAGCTCCCAGTCGAGTAATCGTCCGATGTTCGATATATCGAATAAAATATATCGATATTTATACCGATATTGACTGCTTCGACATGTCGAAGCGAAATTTCGATGTTTTTTTGAATATTATTTGATATGTTTGTAATATTTTTTGATATGTATCGAACAGTCCTATTACTATAACCTACTTGACAATCTCGAGTCGACAGTAATAATTTAGAATATAGGTTGTCCGAAAAACCAATCGAAGCAGTTATAAGAACTGCCGACAGAAGTGAAGACATAAAAACAATGAAATAAATGTGTTCCCTTTTTAATTTTCATATTAATTGTAGTGTGAATGACAATATTTAAATTTTAGGATTTGTTTATTGAAACTATGAACGGTAGTGTGGTTTTTATATGTATTGACACTCAGAGCAATAATTATATACCTTTTTATAAAATCTATTAATCAATCAAACGTGTGATGAACTGCAAACTATCAATATTACACGTACACAGGCCCTTATACTACGCGTCGCTAGTCTGACGAAAGCCGCGCAAGCGCAATATCACCGGTCATGCTTATGTAGCACGTCAAGACGCGAAATTATAAATTTATCTCCAGCTAAAAATACCGTTCAACGCGTCTAAAGTAGTTTTCACTCCAAAAACAAAAAGACAAACTTATAGATGGCTATTTAGTCGGATATGATTGTCGAGTTTTACCACCCATGACTTTAAGCATATAATTCATGACACACGACTACAGTAATTGCGATTAATAATCTGCTATAATAATATTTTGCGACTTTGTCTCCTAAAATCCAGGTTTACGATCGAAACTACTGTAAATCGTTAGATTTTATATTTACACTGTCAAAGTTATTAGTTAAACGTGAATCGTTGGTTATTATTGGTCGGTGATTTTGAAAGAATTACGTAACTAGTAAAGAGACAAATTTATTTACATGTTGTGTCCGCGACTCTGCTCGCGTGTAATTTAATGTAAAAACAGTGGCTAATAAAAAAATATCTCGTGTTGAATTCGCGTCGTCTTTAAAATTACAATAACTTTTGATAGAGTGAATCGATTTTAATGAGACCAAGAATAAATTACTCGAGGTAATATTTTATAGTTTTAGATCTATGTTTCATATCGTATACCACAAATACAAATATTTAATTAAAAAATCGCCTACACCAAACTGTGAAGTATGTGGGGTAGTAGAAGACGTGCATCATGTACTAACAGAATGTATTCGGTTTCAAGCGGGTAGATAGTTACTGATGTCGACTCTTAATCTGGATTCACAAGATATTGGAATGTTTCATGGGTTATTATCCAAACCTAATTGAAACACTGAATTTATTTAAGATGTGAGTCGTCATTAATGACTCTATAGTTGTTTATATTAGCTTTAATAATGTGTTTTATTTTCATTCAGCCTGTAAGGTTATGTTAAGTTTACTATGGAGCTGATATAGTTAAAAAAAGCTCCTATATAATTAAAAAAAAAATACATATATCTACGTTACCATGGATTTAACTCGTGAGAATTTCTGTGGTTTAGTTTTCAACATCAGAAGAAGCTTTTGAAGAGTGTAAAAAGCTTGTTTGTAGGTTCAAATCGGAGCTTCCAGCGAAGGAAAACAGTGTGATGAACCCATACAATGACGGTAGGGCTTAATACACACGATACATAATATACACGAACAGAGCCACGCGCATAGTTAGTGTCTGATAATTGTAAGTGATTTCCTAGCTCGAATGGACTTCTATTAAATAATTCCAGATTACGTGTAATGTGAATTCATGGGTAATAACTTACTTGTAATTATAAATTATAATACATAAATTGTTAGGGATACATTAAAGGGTTATTGATTGGTATTGGTATTTGGGTTGTGTTGGTAATATCGTGTGGAATTTAGTAAATTATTGAAGTCATACTTCTTTTGGCGCGTTAGGGAAAAATGATGAGAGTAAATTTTTACAATGCGCGCGATCACCGTCACGAAAAACCGACACCCTGAAGTTAGCTATAGTCAACATTTTGTTTCTTTGTATTAAAACTTTCAATGTATTAAATACCTTTTTTCTATTATTAGTGTCGTTTTTTCTACAAACGTAGAATAAGGTGAAATATAAATTATTTTAAAAGATTTTTATCTTGTTACGCCAAAGAAGTATAACTTCTAACGCGTGTACATAAGTACACACACACTTTTTTTTTATTCGTAAGGTTATCTATTACATTGCAAATTTTGGGTCCGCGAATAATGATTTTTTTCAGCCGTGACTACAGAAAGTGGTTACATTTTTTTAACCGGCGAATATTGAAACTACGAATAACGAAAATATGAGTGCTTTAAGTGGACCGGAACATTAACATTAGCACCACCATATTATAGATACATCAATTCTATACATAATGTAGAACAATTGTATAGAATTGATGTATTACTTACATAGTTATTACTATTTTTATGTTACTTATTTTGCGGAAATATGAGTAAATAGTCATTGCTTTGACTTCGACAGTTCTAAAAAAGGCAAGATGTCATTGATCTATACGTACTTCTCCTGTGTATAAAAAATGTTATTATTATATCGTAGTTATTGTAAGGCGAAGCTCTGTCCGGATAAATGGCCATAGTACCTACAGAGTGTTAATTGGCTTCCCTGACCGACCGACTATACGTTTGTAACTTTTTTTTTTCTCGAACTGACTACGTGGTTGACCTAGCAAGGTCTTAACAGCTTCATCTGAACTACTAAGGCGAGCGCTGAAGGCACTCAGCCGATTTTGTTTGGGCGACTAGCTCAAGGGTGCGCGGCACACCTCGGCTTGGCCTGTTATATGCAAAAAAATCGCGACATATCTGAGCTAACCTAAGCTAAGCTACCTAGTCATACTTATATGAGTTATTGAAACATATATATGTACCAAGCATAAATATCTCAATAACTCCTATATGTATTTTGTATCGGAAAATTTTCTCTAACCTATACAAGTTTGGATAGGGAAAAAGA